>PITA01015340.1:0-50443 GCA_004023965.1 Spilogale gracilis
ATGTGGTACATATATACAATGGAATACTATGCCTCCATCAGAAAGGATGAATATCCAACTTTTGTAGCAACATGGACTGGACTGGAAGAGATTATGCTGAGTGAAATAAGCCAAGAAGAGAAAGTCAAGTATCGCATGGTTTCACTTACTTGCGGTGCATGAGGGGTAAACTGGAGGACAGTGGGAGAAGGAAAGTAAAAGGGAACTAGGGTAATCTAGGGAGGGAAACGAAACAACAGAGACTTTGGACACAGAAACAAACTGAGGGACTTGGAGGGAGGGGGGTGGAGGGATGGGAGAGCCTGGTGGTGGGTACTGGGGACACCAAAAGCGTGGAGCACTGGGTGTGAGGAATGGGGAATGAATCTTGGAACACTGGAAAAAAAAATTTTAGTAACAATAAAAAATAATAATAATAAAAAAAAATTTAGAGAAAGAAAATAAAGGGGCACCTGGGTGGCTCAGTTGGCTGGGCAACTGCCTTCAGCTCAGGTCATGATCCTGGAGTCCCAGGATTAAGTCCTACATTGGGCTCACTGCTCAGCGGGGAGTCTGCTTCTCCCTCTAATCCTCCCCACCCCCACATGCTTTCTCTCTCTCTCTCAAATAAATAAATATAAAAATCTTTAAAAGAAAAGGAAAATAGGGGACGCCTGGGTGGCTCAGTTGGTTATGCGACTGCCTTTGGCTCAGGTCATGATCCCGGAGACCCGGGATCGAGCCCTGCATCGGGCTCCCTGCTAGGCGGGAAGCCTGCTTCTACCTCTCTCACTCCCCCTGCTTGTGTTCCCTCTCTGGCTGTGTTTCTCTCTGTCAAATAAATAAAATCTTAAAAAAAAAAAAAAAAAGAAAGAAAAGTAAAATAAACAAATTGTAAGGGCAAACATACATATATCCAAACATATAAATGATATGCACATTCATTTTGGATTCAAATGATAATTATTCCCTATAAATGCTGACTGTTATGCTACAATAAAATGTTAATTATTCCAAGTCCTCAACTCATTACAACTAAATCGGGATGCAGATCAAAGGAGGAGGGTATGTGAATGAAAGAGTGGAAAAACTCTAACAGTAAAGCATGTTATTCCAAAACTTAATAGAAAGAAAGAGATGACTAGAAAGAGACTTTTCACTTGAGAAAATTCCAAGCATAACCAAATCAAGTAGCTATTCAAATGCTATATGGGTCTGTTTAAAGCAGTAAATTAGATTGTAACACTTTGCTGAACACAAGCTGGATTCTAATATTTATAGTATCTACACGCCATTTCTAATTAATCTATAAAAGCCACAAGAAAAAATATTTTGCATATATTTTTAGCACTTCTGCTTTAAATATAAATAGGAACTAACCAAATACCAGAGAAAATATATTGATTTGAACATTTTACACTTTCAAAATCACAATTTTTGCTCTTAAAATAGCCTTAAGTAAACTCAGAAATAAAAATATAATTTTTGAGATCAGATATTAGATTTTTTAAATGTTATTTCATCATTTGGCAAAAAATAAAATGACTTACTTCTCCTCTTCTTGAGGCTCATGTACCTGAGAAGCCATTTTAGGTTCTGTCCCAAGATTCTTCTGCATTCGCTGCCTCCTCTTTCTACTTGGTGCAATATCCATGACATCAGGACTTGAAACAATGGAATCATCTCCTCTTAAAGTAGCTAAAATAAAATGACATAATAGTGTGACCCAACAAAATTATGCATATAATTTGTAAGAACTTGCTGCACTGATATGAACTGACACTCTTAAAATACAGCATAACTATTTTTTAAAAATTCATGAACATTTGGCAAAGTGGACCAGTTAGATTATACTTTAATATAAAAAAAATAAAGTATATTATACACATGGAATAATTTGATCTAAAAATGGTCTCTGCCTCTCTTGCACAAAACCCTCGCAAATACATCAAACGCACAGTTTGAACTTTCACTGCTAGAATTAGATAGAAATGCCTTAGAGGCACCTCTGAAAGGTGTCTGGGGGACAAATACTCCTATAGGAATAGGATAAATCAAAATTATACTCAACAGTAACTTTAAATAGGAATGGAAACTTCTGCTAGTGATCCAGATACAATTCATAGACTTTTCAGCCAACTGCAGGGAATATGCACAAAAAGAAAAAGTGTAAGAAAACACTAACAGATGTATCTACTGTGACTACGTCATTAAACTACCCCTAAAAGTGTTTGATACACATGAAACAGAAGCAACAAGAGAAACATGTTTGACTTATATTTCTTTATTCTCTATACTCAATTTAGTTGTGAAGAGCTTAAAGGGAGTTCAGAATTCATTAATTTACCACATAGTATACTTATATAAATACATATTCATATAAAAGAGCTCCTTTGCCATTGGTAAATAATGAATAATATCAATATAACTAGGACTTTGGAAGTCTTGCTGGTTCATATGACTTTTGTCTAGCATGTTAACATTTTAAGGTGATCAGGGGCAAGCTCTCATCCCAATTAAAGAGAAAGCCTTAACAATGTATATAGTCCTAAAAAGTTGGAAATGAGTGGCAGAAATCCTGTACAAGTCAATTCCTTTAGCACAAATAGGGGTTGGTTGAGTGGAGTCAAGAACACTATAGTTTTCAACAGTTAAGCTTTCCGTTATAGAAAGAAGCTGTGGCCACATTTCTCCCTGTAGCTTGAATCAGATCTTTAATTTTCATGAAACTATTAGAATCAAGTGCATTCAGTAACTGCCACCTACTCCATCTGAGAGGAAATGTGATGCAAATGGTTAGTTGACTGTGATGTTGGGTACAAATGTTGCTAGAGAGTTACTGGAGTTAATATTTTCATTAGGATTGTAATTAGAGAACTAACAACAACAATGTAAAGCTGCATAGATTTTGAATGATCTGCTTAAACCCTAATTTTCCCCCCATAGGCTCTATTATTTTTAGTGTGTAATTGTACAGAATGAGTGATTTATCAGGCACACACATATCACATCCTAGAAGAAAAGCCTGTATTTTGAATTCTCACTTGCTGCAGCCCATGCTTCTGAGTGACGGGAAATCACTTGGACACTGTTGACCACTCTCGTAAAAGTCTCCTTTGGATGTTTTGTTCTGTTTTTTTTCCTTTGAAATGGCCACCATTTTTGAGAACATATGTAGTAGACATTTTGCTATGGGTTTTACACATATTATTTTTTTAAGATTTTATTTATTTATTTATTTTCAAAGATTTTATTTATTTATTTGATAGGGAGAGGTCACAAGCAGGCAGAGAACCAGGCATAGAGAGAGGAGGAAGCAGGCTCCCCGCCGAGCAGAGAGCCCGATGCGGGCCTCGACCCCAGGACCCTGAGATCATGACTTGAGCCGAAGGCAGAGGCCTTAACCCACTGAGCCGCCCAGGCGCCCTAGATTTTATTTACTTATTTGACAGAGAGAAACACAGCTAGAGAGGGAATACAAGCAGAGGGAGTGAGAGAGGGAGAAGAAGGCTTCCCACTGAGCAGGGAGCCTGATACGGGGCTCGATCCTGGGACTCCGGGATCATGACCTGAGTTGAAGGCAGTCACTTAACCAAATGAGCCACCCAGGAGCCCCACACATATTATTTTATTAATCTTTAACCTCGTGAGTACTTACTATTATTGCCTTCATTTTACTTAGGAAGAAAACAAGGCTTTATTTTTTTTTTAAGATTTTTTTTTTATTTATGTTGAGAAAGAGAGAGAGAGAGAGAGAATGAGAGGGGAGAGGTCAGAAGGAGAAGCAGACTCCCCACCGAGCAGGGAGCCAGATATGGACCTGATTCCAGAACGCCAGGATCATGACCTGAGCCAAAGGCAATTGCTTAACCAACTGAGCCACCCAGGTGCCCACCTTTACAGTGGTTAAGTAACTTGATCAAATTACACAGACTTTTAATTGATATTTTATCATATGACAACTAAAAAAAATTTCCTTACAGGATAAAGTACTCCTTGATCAAATATTAACTGAATATCAATCAAAGGATATTTTACTTTCCAAAGCTATTTAAGTCATTGGAGCACTTAAGTTCTACTACATTTCTCATATATTATTTTACCAGCTATTACTATTTTAGGAGTAGAGAAGGGTAGGTAACAAAGGGTGTTTCTCTGAACACATTCAAGCTGAACAACTTCCCTAATTTTATTAAGCCATGAGATGAGTATAAGAGAATTCTGGTTTCCTGTTTTGTTTTGTTTTTTTTCCCCAGTCTGCTCTCACCCAGGATTTACTCAGTCACATAAGCAATTAACAAAGTACAGGCTGGCCTATAAACAAAGCTAGTAAGAATGTCAGAGTTAGAAGCCATTTCAACTGCAGATGGACTTGAAAAATGAAAAAAAATGCATTTAATTCAATGACATGTTGGACATCTAGGAGGTAATAATGTTAAATTTGTTTAAACTAAAATGTTAAGGTAAAATTTAAAAAAATAAAGGTATCAAAAATTTCTGCCATTCATTTCAAAACTAAATAATGACTTAATACACTGGCACCCAAAAGCATGTTTACATGGAATATGGTTATACTATTTGCTATAAGGTTTAGAGTTTACTTTAAAGTACAATGCAATTAAATGTATATTGTGAGGGTGAGCTATAACCCTGGTGTTGCTCGCACCAACTCAAAATGCACAGCCCACTGAGCTGAAGGTCCATTTATGGGTTCCCTACTCTGTTCCACTGATTCATGTGTCTATTTTTGTTCCAGTAACATACTGTGTGGTGATCACAGCTTTAAGTCCAGAATTGTGATGCCTCCAGCTTTGATTTTCTTTTTCAACTTTCCTTTGGCTATTTGGGGTCTTTTCTTGTTCCATACAAATTTTAGGATTCTTTGTTCAAGCTCTGTGAAAAATGCTAGCAAAATGGTATTTTGATAGGGACTGCACGGAAGGTGTAGATTGCTCTGGGTAGCACAGACTTTTTTTTATTATGTTCAGTTAGTATAGACATTTTAACAAAAGTTGTTCTTCCGATCCACGAGCATGGAATGTTTTTCCATTTCTTTGTGTCTTCCTCAGTTTCTTTCACAAGAGTTCTATAGTTTTCAGAGATCCTTTTCCTCTTTGGTTAGGTTTATTTCTAGGTATCTTATCGGTTTTGGTATAATTATAAATGAGATCAATTCCTTGATTTCTCTTTCTTCTGCTTCATTGTTAGTCTACAGAAATACAACTGACTTTCTGTACATTGATTCTATATCCTGCCACTTTGCTGAATTCCTGTTACCAGTTCTGGCAATTTATCGGTGGAATCTTTTGGGCTTTCTATAATAGTGTATCATGTCATCTTTGAAGACTCAAAGTTTGACTCATTCTTTGCCAATTTGGATGTCTTTTATTTCTTTTTATTGTCTGACTGCTGAGGCTAGGACTTCTAGTATTATATTGAATAGTGGTGACAGTGAACATCCCTGCCATGTTCCTGACCTTCGGGGAAAAGATCTCAGGTTTTTCTCCACTGAGGATGATGTTTGCTGTGGGTCTTTCATTTATGGCTTTTATAATACTGAGATATGTTCCCTCCAAAAACATGATAGAAGGTTTTTATCAAGAAATGATATTATATTTTATCAAATGCTTATATTCAACTAATCTTAGGCAAAGCAGTAAAGAATACCCAATGGAAAAAAGGCAGTCTCTTCAATAAATGGTGTTGGGAAAATTGAACAGCCAAATGCAGAAGAATGAAACTAGCCTACTTTCTTACACCATACACAAAAATAAACTCAAAATAGATAAAAAGTCTAATCGTGAGAAAGGAATCCTCAAAATCATAGAACACAGGTAGCAACCTCTTTGACCTCGGCTGCAGCAACTTCTTGCTAGACACATCTCCAAAGGCAAGGAAAACAAAGGTAAAAATAAACTACTGGGACTTCCTCAAGATAAAAAGTTTTTTCACAGAATGAGGGAAGATATTTGCAAACATCTTATGAGATAAAGGGCTAGTATCCAAAATCTATAAAGAACTTATCAAAATCAATACCCCCAAAAAATAATGCAGTCAAGAGATGAGCAGAAAACATGAACAGATATTTCTCCAAAGAAAACATACAAATGGTCAATGGACACATGAAAATTTTGCTCAACATCACTCAGCATCAGGAAAATACACATCAAAACCACAAAGAGATACCACCTCTCACCAGTCTGAATGGCTAAAATTAACAATACAGGAAACAACAGATGTTGGTGAGGATGTGAAGAAAGGAGAACCCTCTTACACTGTCAGTGGGAACGCAAACTGGTGCAGCCCACTCTGGAAAACAGTATGGAGGTTCCTCAAAAAGTTAAAAACAGAACTATGGCCCTATGGCCCAGCAATTGCACTACTAGGGTATTTATTCAAAGGATACAAAAATCATAATGCAAAGGGGCACATGTACCCCAGTGTTTACAGGAGCAATGTCTAAAATAGCAAAGATATGTGAAGAGCCCAGATGTCCACTGACAGATGAATGGCTAAAGAAGATAGAGTATGTACACACACACACACACACACACACACACACACACACACACACACACAAATAGAATATTAGTCACCCATCAAAAACTAAAATATTGCCATTTGCGACAAAATGGAACTAGAGGGTATTATGCCATGTGAAATAAGTCAGTCAGAAAAGACATTTATCATATGATCTCACTTGTATGTGGAATTTAAGAAACAAAACAGATGAACATAGGGGAAGGGAAGAAAAAATAAAATAAGATGAAAGAGAGGGAGGCAAACAATAAGAGACTCTTTAACTCTAGGAAACAATCTGAGAGTCGCTGGAGGGGAGATAAAGGGGGCATGAGTTAACTGGGTGCTGGGCATGAAGGAGGACACTTAATATAATGAGTACTGGGTGTTACATGCAATTGATGAATCACAAAATTCTACCCCTGAAACTAATAATACACTATGTGTTAACTAAATTGAACTTAAAGAATGTTTTAAAAAATGCACAACCCAGGAGCAGATTGTTGATATTCTAAAATTAAAGTCCATACTCTTGAGGGGGCTACTAGAAGCACTATTGTTATTTGCCTATCAATGAGTAATAGATAATTTATTAATTAGTATAGTGAATGACAAAAATGTGTGTCTCTTAGTAAACACAAGACATGAAAACAAGCATGATGAATACTGCATCTGGGCTCTCATGAATGGAAATTAAATGCATTCCAGATATACGAATTGATGAAAATAGTTTAGAGATACTCTCCACCATTTTACAAACAGGCTATAATCCATTGAGGTCCGTTTAATCTTGGAGATGATGCCCTGTGCTAAATTTTTAAGTGTCCAGTTGTGAACTCTGGACAGTTGGTGGCCTAATGTCAGGAAGAACCATCACTTCTGCCTCAGGAATCTTTATTTGCCAAAAGTGAACTTTTTATATGACAGTGTGACTGAGATACTTAAGAAGACAGACAGCTGGAATTTCTTCAAGTTTATAGAACAGATTTATGAATTATTTTGTGTTTACTTATTAGTAAATATTAAGTTGATAATTGTGTGTGTGGAAAAACATAATCTGGTAATTTGTTATTATCATCCTCATAATTCTAGCTTCTTGGTACCTACCATTATTTATCACAAAGAACCTAAAAGTTGTGTATAACCAAATGTTTCAGGTCAGTTCACTGCACCATGTGTATTTCTTTCTCTTGACAATTGCAGGGTAGCCTCTCTGTAATGCTGTCATGAGGGAAAAGGACTAGCATATATGTTAATTACTGTTTAAATTAAAATATATTTTTTTGGTTTGTCTTCGTACTGTGGGAAAGCTTTCCTTTCCGTTTATTACATTCATGTAATAGCAAATTGTATTATAATAGATTCTCTTAATTCATAAATTCCTTAAAAGAAAGTTTTGGTCGGGACGCCTGGGTGGCTCAGTTGGTTAAGCCACTGCCTTCGGCTCAGGTCATGATCCCGGAGACCCGGGATCGGGTCCCACATAGGGCTCCCTGCTCGGCGGGAGGCCTGCTTCTCCCTCTCTCACTCCCCCTGCTTGTGTTCCCTCTCTAGTTGTGTTTCTGTCAAATAAATAAAATCTTTAAAAAAAAAAAATAAAGTTTTGGTAATACTTACATAGACTTTAATAAAAAGGAAAAGGTTCCAGCCTATCCCTTCTTCTCCACCCCTCAATGGCAGAAAACAGGAAAAAGAGGCACAACTTCCATAGCTGGTACCTAAGTATTAAATTGCTCATCTTAAGCAGTCCTTAAACTTCCACCTATCCTACCTCTAACTTTTATTTGTGCTAATGTTTGATCTTATTTCATGTGATCTTGATGCTGGAAACCTTTTTTCTATTCTGATATTGGATCACTTGAACAATGATTCAGGGTCTCAAACAAGTAAAGCCATTTTATACTCAGCAGAAGGGATCTGAAATAAACCTATATCTATAATATCTCTACCTGTATCTATAGAGTCAAACATGGGACTTCCAAATTGTATTATTCATAACCTTACATATTTGTAAGAGCAACAATTGAAATTTTCACTTTCAAGTAATACATCCCATTTTTAAGAAAAAAAATCAATTGATATTAAGTTTACCCAGTTGTACATACTCACTTCACATATGAAAGAGAATGTGAAGAGACTTGGAAGGGAATGGCAAATGTTTAAAGGGTAATGAGAAGGAGTATGGCCTGGTTGGAATAGTATTCATGAAAGAAAGATATAGAAAATGAATGGGTAAGTATGGGCAGCAAGGAAGGAGGGGGGAGGGAAAAAGAAACACAGATATGCTAAATAAATTAGCAACCTTTCAAATCCAGGCAGAAAACTATGAATTCAATATTGACTAGGTCTTTTTTGCCCCCTGAGATTTCACTTCCAGAATTCTCAGTTTTTACAATTAACATCAGTCTCTGTCATGACAATGTGTCTTTCACCATTTCCAAGATTTTTTTTAAAGAAAACAAAAGAGAAGAAAAAACTACTGCCAATGAACTTACTACAGCTGAAACACTGATGTGCAGAGCTGTGGGATGAATTTCAAGTTCTCATTAGGTTCACTGAATCTAGAAAATGGGGAATCTTTACACAAGCCTTGTTATTGTAAGGTGGCTCCACAAAAAGCCACACTTCTTCTCATCTGACAGAAGAACTGCAGGAGTTTGGCAGGCATATTTCAGACATGAGAGGCAGTGTTGGCTTCCCTGGGCACTCTCAACGTCTCACTATCCAGACACAATGACGCTGTTGGCTAAACTGCCAGCAATCTGCATATATCCCACCAGCTAAACTACCTGGTAAACTATTGGCTCAAGTACGTACTCCTTCCAACACGGCCCACTTCGGTCATTTCAGTCATCCCTAGTAGGTCCAATCCATAGCAATCTCTCCTTTTCTCTTAAGGCTTACAGTCTGGACCACTCACTTCACACACAGACCCTTACTTTGTTATTCTCTCTCTCTCTTTTTTTTTTTTTTTTTTTAAAGATTTTATCTATTTGACAGAGAGAAATACAGCCAGAGAGGGAACATAAGCAGGGGGAGTGAGAGAGGGAGAAGCAGGCTTCCCGCGGAGCAGGGAGCCCAATGTGGGACTCAATCCCGGGTCTCCGGGATTATGACCTGAGCCGAAGGCAGTTGCTTAACCAACTGAGGCACCCAGGTGCCCCTCTCTCTTTTTTTTTTTTAAAGATTTTATTTATTTATTCAACAGACAGATCACAGGAGGCAGAGAGGGAGAAGGAAGCAGGCTCCCTGCAGAGCAGAGAGCTGGACACGGCCTCAATCCCAGGAACCTGAGATCATGCCCTGAGGTGAATGAGCCACCCAGGTGCCCCATTATTCTTTTTATGTATATCTCTTTTTTCCTCAATTAGATCAAGGACTATGAACACCCTACAGCTAAAGGTTATGCTCTATACTTTGAGATATCCCCAATATATTACCCAATAGCATTATAACGAGAAATATGAAGACTTGAACTTTTTTCAAATGAGTATTTTATTTTTTTTAAATCAAAACTTATTTACTTATGGCCTTCTAAATGAGGTAGAGAAAAGTAGAATCAGAAGACCTGAGTCTGGATCTCTAGTTCTGCCATATACTGTGGACACTACAGAATTTAAGTTCCTAAGATGAAAAACATATTTTAACCATGATGTCTGACATGATTAAATGATAAAATGCTTTATAAATCACATTAAATGAAAAATGTTTGGTTTCAGCAGTTAAGTATCATTAACAAAGTGTGTGTATCCCTGTAAAAGATCAGGTTGAGATGAATTTAGATTAATTTGAAGAACATTCAGGCTATCATTCACAGCTTAGTAGAGGCATAAAAGTAAAACAATTTAAAAAATCAAAGTAAGATGAATTCATGCTTTTCTAAACTCTAACCCAATTGTCATGGAATTATTATATGTTAGAATATACAATAGCCTACTGCCATGGCTGTTTTTCACTGTTTTACTCATTTATTAATTTCACAAATGTTTTATGAAGTGTTTACATTCAATAAGCCATTCTTTTTTATTTCATAAGATATAAAATATTGAGAGGAAAACCCAAAATGTAAACCTTAAGATGCTACCCTAAGTAAATCTGAAATTTCAAAAAAACAAAACAAAAACAAAAAATACCCCAACAAACCACTATTTCTTTCAGCAGAGAAAACAACAAACCAATGACTTGGGCTCCTTCATGTTCTGTAATTTGTCTTACTGACAGGTATAAAGATAAGCCAAAAAAAAAAAAAAAAAAAAAAGCTAAGATAAGGTAGGTCACTCTGTACTTCAATGTGCAGTATCTTAAAGTGGTCTATCCGGAAGTAGGAAATTTCTAATCTGACCAAACAAGCAAACATGATTTTCCCTCACCATTCATCAAAGAGCCCTTTCTCAAAGCTGCAATCAGCTGCTACCCAGTTTTCACAATCTAATCTGAATAAATGGTGACCACCTTACACAAAAGTTCAATGGTTTAACTTATTAATCAGCAATTATCAAGTAAACTGATAATTAACATCACACTAAACACTTAAAAGTGTGTGTGTGTGTGTGTGTGTGTGTGTGTGTTTTCATATACATATACTCTTCCAAAAGTGAGGTTCCTCTTTTAGCCAGCACAGCTAGAAGTGAGACTTAATGACAAATACCTACTGACATTAGGGTAACAAGAGGTCATCTTTGGAAATCCAATACTCTTAATGTCAGAGGCAGGGTGGGCACTAAAGATAAAGTACAGACCCTAAAAGTATTCACTGAATTTGAGAAAAGTTAATTTGAACATATTAAGTATTATTGTGAACCTACCAAACCATGTGATTTTTTAAAAAATACTTTTAAAAAATTTAATACCAAATGAATTCAATCCTTTAGATTATCAGGATTCATTCATTCCTTCACTTATTCAACACATATTAAGTGTTTTCTATGTGTCAAGGACTATCCGGAAGACACCACCACCAGGTATTCAAAAAGTTTATAGTTGAATAGAGCAGAAGGACACTACTATTTGCAAGAAAACCATAAGTCACATAAGCAATTATAAAGGAACTAATTTGCACTTGATCTTAGCCAAAAGCCCAAGAAGCGAGAGGAACTAATTTGAAAATTCTAAAGTAGGTGCAACTTTCTGACCTTTTATTATTTTTTTCAAATTAATCTGTGAAGCTTCATTTTTTCTTTTCCGTTATTAATTACTAATTATAATTTGATTTCTTATATTCTTTTTCTTTACAGATATTTCTTTTAAAAGGATAACCATCAGTATGAGATGGCTCTGCAGCAGACTTCCCAAAAGAGAAAATTAAAAGGCTAGCTCACTCCAAGTAAACCGAAAGAAAAGATTGTGTTTTAAAATTAAATATGAGGATCTTTAAGAGTGAACTCAAACAGCATTTCTTTTCTTTTAAATATTTTATTTATTTAGGGTCGCCTGGGTGGCTCAGTTGGTTAAGCAACTGCCTTCGGCTCAGATCATGATCCTGGAGACCCGGGATCGAGTCCCACATCAGGCTCCCTACTCGGTGGGAAGCCTGCTTCTCCCTCTCTCACTCCCCCTGCTTGTGTTCCCTCTCTGGCTGTGTTTCTCTCTGTCAAATAAATAAAATCTTAAAAAAAAAAAAGATTTTATTTATTTATTTGAGGGAGCAGAGCAAGAGAACAAGTGGGAAGGGCAGAGAGAGAAGGAAAAGCAGGCTCCCCACTTGAACAGGGAGCTAGATATGACGGGCTCAATCCCAGAACCCTGGCATCATGACCTGAGCTGAAGGCAGATGCTTTTAACTGACTGAGCCACCCAGGTGCCCCTCAAATAGCATTTCAAAATTGAAACTACACTGTGACCCATCTGGATAGTCCTTTATATGGCCTCACAACATCCTTAGATTTCATCATACTGTAATAATTTATTTAGTATTTATAAGCTCCATGAAGGCAGTGGCTGACTTTGTCCTATTCACTGTTGGTACAAGACAGACTCACTGGGTCTCTAAACACATAGTAACTCATCAATAAATATTAGTTGATTGATATAAATGCTTAAATACTAATAACATTAACAATTTCTTAAAAATTATTTCGAATCTATGGAAAAATCCTACACTACTGATTAGCTATGCTTGCTGCTGCCAGTCCAATTAACATTAAGAAAAGAAAAATATCAGTGAGGAAAAGAAGTTTATGAAAGAACAACATTAGCCTTCAATTTATATCATTTTGTAGTTAAAAATAACAAACACTAGAAAGCAATTTTAATGGTTAATGAGTTTTCAGAAAACAAAACTACAATTTTTCAGCTTTCACCAGCTTTGTGAAGTGGCCTCTGCCTGTGACCTATGTCATGAAATGTTTGGACTCAACATAAAGCTTTCATTGTTGTACATGAGTCAGGTACGGTTTTCTGTCAATGGATGGCTTTTGTTTGCATTTTCTTCATAGGGATTGAAAAGTTTCTGAAATTTTCGTTTTGTTTTTATTTGGGTCAATTTTTAATAAAACCTAGACTTTTTACAGAGTTTAGGATTTCCTTGACTGGTATGAATTTTGAAAAAAATAAGACAACAAACGAAATATAAAACTGTTCTAAAGAAATAAAAATAAGAGATATTTCAGTTTTGTTTTGTCTTAAATAATGTATTACCAGCATGTTATCTACAGTGACTTTGGGCTAACTGATTAGAATTAGGACAAGACGACAAAGTCAAATCAGAAAAAGATGAAAGCAACAAAAATGAAGTACTGCATAATTAAATGGTAAATGGGTCGATAAGAATCATGACTCTAAATCACAGAACTCACTTTAGAGTTTGTGTGACCTAATGTACTTTTTTCACTTCATTTTGCCAATATCTGTTTATCTTAGGAAATTTTGAAATACTTTTGATACATTAATAAAAAGTAGTCTCTTTGCACTTCTTTAATTCCTTTATAATAAGTTTAATGCCTTTGTGATGTAATTTAGCCAGTTCATAGTGGTTCTTTTTTTTTTATTATTGTTACTTAAAATTTTTTTTCCAGTGTTCCAAGATTCATTCCCCATTCCTCACACCCAGTGCTCCATGCTTTAGGTGTCCCCAGTACACACCACCAGGCTCTCCCATCCCTCTACCCCCCTCCCTCCAAGTCCCTCAGTTTGTTTCTGTGTCCAAGTCTCTGTTGTTTCATTTCCCTCCCTAGATTACCCTAGTTCCCTTTTACTTTCCTTCTCCCACTGTCCTCCAGTTTACCCCTCATGCACCGCAAGTAAGTGAAACCATGTGATACTTGGCTTACTCTTCTTGGCTTATTTCACTCAGCATAATCTTTTCCAGTCCAGTCCATGTTGCTACAAAAGTTGGACATTCATCCTTTCTGATGGAGGCATAGTATTCCATTGTATATATGTACCACATCTTCCTTATCCATTCATCTGTTGATGGGCACCTTGGCTCTTTCCACAGTTTGGCGATTGTGGCCATTGCTTCGATGAACATTGGTGTACATGTGGCCCTTCTTTTCACTACATCTGTATCTTTGGGGTAA
The DNA here is from genome assembly GCA_004023965.1 of Spilogale gracilis. Lineage (NCBI taxonomy): Eukaryota > Metazoa > Chordata > Mammalia > Carnivora > Mephitidae > Spilogale > Spilogale gracilis. The sequence goes on from PITA01015340.1 coordinate 14,016, forward strand.
ATGCCCGGTAGTGCAATTGCAGGGTCATAGGGTAGCTCTATCTTTAATTTTTTAAGGGATCTCCACACTGTTTTCCAAAGAGGCTGTACCAGTTTACATTCCCACCAACAGTGTAAGAGGGTTCCCCTTTCTCCGCAGCCTCTCCAACACTTGTTGTTTCCTGTCTTGTTAATTTTGGCCATTCTGACTGGTGTAAGGTGGTATCTCAGTGTGGTTTTGATTTGAATTTCCCTGATAGCTAGTGACGCTGAACATTTTTTCTTTTCATGTGTCTGTTGGCCGTTTGTATATCTTCTATGGAGAAGTGCCTCTTCATGTCTCTTGCCCATTTTCTGATGTGTTCATCTTTTTGGATGTTGAGTTTGAGTAGTTCTTTATAGATCTTGGATACCAGCCCTTTGTCTGTAGTGTCATTTGCAAATATCTTCTCCCATTCTGTGGGTTGCCTCTTTGTTTTGTTGATTATTTCCTTTGCTGTACAGAAGCTTTTTATTTTGATGAAGTCCCAGAAGTTCATTTTCGCTTTTGTCTCCTTTGCCTTTGCCTCTTGAAAGAAGTTGCTGTGGCCGATGTCAAAGAGGTTACTGCCTATGTTCTCTTCCAGGATTTTCATGGATTCCTGCCTCACGTTGAGGTCTTTCATCCATTTCGAGTTTGCCTTTGTGTGTGGTGTAAGAGAATGGTCTAGTTTCATTCTTCTATATGTAGCTGCCAATTTTCCCAGCACCATTTATTGAAGAGACTGTCTTTTTTCCACTGGATATTTTTTCCTGCTTTGTCAAAGATGATTTGACCATAGATTTGTGGGTCCATATGTGGGCTCTCCACTCTGTTTCATTGGTCTATTTCTGTTTTTGTGCTAGTACCATGCTGTCTTGGTAATCACAGCTTTGTAATAAAGCCTGAAGTCAGGTAATGAGATGCCCCCAGCTTTGCTTTTCTTCTTCAGCAATTCCTTAGCGATTTGGTGTCTTTTTTGGTTCCATATAAATTTTAGGATTGTTTGTTCCAACGTTTTGACGAATGTTGGTGGAATTTTGATCGGAATGGCATTGGTTTATCGGAATAAACATTTTGACAATGTTTATTCTTCCGATCCATGAGCATGAAATGTCTCTTCCATCTTTTTGTGTCTTCTTCAATTTCTCTCATGAGTGTTCTGTAGTTCCTCGAGTACAGATCCTTGACTGCTTTGGTTAGGTTTATTCCTAAGTATCTTACAGTTTTTGGGGCTATAGTAAACGGAATCGATTCTCTGATTTCCCTTTCTATTTTTTCGTTGTTAGTGTATAAGAATGCAACTTATTTCTGCGCATTGATTTTGTATCCTGCCACATTACCGAATTGTTGTATGAGTTCTAATAGTTTGGGGGTAGAGTCTTTTAGGTTTTCCACATAGAGTATCATGTCATCTGCAAAGAGAGAGAGTTTGACTTCCTCTTTGCCAAGCTGGATTTTCTATATGAAGCTTGTTTGGTAAGCTTCAGAATCACTGTTGGCAATCACTGTTGGCAATGTCAGTGTGCTGTCTTAGTAATGTGCAATCTTAGGACTAAAGCCTTTATAATGCCATTACCCCAAACTTACTAATAGCCAAAGGGGGAATCATTCTTGATGCCTTCCCAATCTTCATCATGCACATCCAATCAGCACTCCCTAAAAGGCTCTTAAACTCTCCAGTAATTCTCTGCATCCACACTATTTCCATAATCCCATCCCTAGATTATCACTATAGCTTTTAAATAGCTAAAACAGTTACAATTCATTCCCTAAAAATTGTCTAGAAGAATTTGTCTAAAACTGCAAATCTGGTCAAGTCATGCCCTTGTTCATTACCTTGAGGACAAAGGTAAAAATTCACTAATGCACTTTAACAGCTTTCTTTTCCTTATTCAGATTACTTCTACAGTCTTACTAAATTTTGTTTGATGTATCTGTCTCTATCTCTCTCCTCTTAGACATTGCACATATGATTTTCTTCTACTTATAGTATTCTACCACCTACCATTCCACTGGCTAACTTTCACCATCCTTGATATCTTAGTAAAGATTTCATTGTGTCAGGAAGCCTTAGATGTCTTGGTTAGATATCCCTCCTCTGTGCTGCCATAGCATCTTTTCCTAATCCTATAACTGCAGGTCATATACTTAGAAAAATGGAGTATGGAAAACTGTTCTGGGTCTCCTAGGGAATAATACACACAGTGAGGTTGAACCTTATTGCAAAGTCAGTGCATATGGCAAACAATGCCAATTAATCCAAAACTTCCCTTAAAAATTCCTTAAATTTCCCACTAAATATAGTAACACATAGTGTATTTAATTCTGTAGTATGATAATATTCATGTCTAATTATTTCGTGACTACCGTTTTGTGAAGTTTTAGAGAAAAATTGTGCTTTGAAAAAAAATTACTCAAGGCCTTCAATAACTTAACCACATCATCAATATAGAAAGATTTGACTTTCTGGCCCTCCCAGTTCAATGTCATCATTTCAATATTCTGTGTAAGACGTATCAGTTCCTCTAATGCTTCCTTAGTCAGATCTCTCTATGGTTGCAAATAATTTTTCATTGTTTTCTTTCCTGGATGAAGATATCACCTTATACTTGTTTGGCTTACCATTTCTTTGTCAATAGTCCCACATCGTAAAGTTACTCATACTTGTTCATCAGTTTTTCCTGCTGATATTAACTCTTGTTAGGCTTGATTTCATCCATTACCAGTGGTCATTAAGTGGAATATCAGGCAAGTGGCAGAACTATTTAAAAATATAAATTTCTGGGGCACCTGGGTGGCTCAGTGGGTTAAGCCTCTGCCTTCAGCTCAGGTCATGATCTCAGGGTCCTGGGATCAAGGCCTGTATCGACCCTGGGATCAAGCAGGGAGTCTGCTTCCTCCTTTCTCTCTGCCTGCTTCTCTGTTTACTTGTGATCTCTCTCTGTGTCAAATAAATAAATAAAATCTTTTATAAAATATTGCACATATAATGTCTTGGACATCTTATATATGTATAAATTTCTGGGGCATCTGGGTGTCTCAGTGGTTAAAACTCTGTCTTCAGCTCTGGTCATGATCCCAGAGTCCTGGGATTGAGCCCCGCATCAGGCTGCCTGCTCAGCTGGAAGCCTGCTTCTCCTCTCTCACTCCCACTGCTTGTGTTCCCTCTCTGGCTGTATTTCTCTCTGTCAAATAAATAAAATCTTTAAAAAATACATATATATGTATAAATTTCTTCACCTCTCATAAAATTAATATTTACCTAGAAAATACAGTTAACTAAGGGTCAATTAAGTACGTATGTGAGTGTGTGTACGTATGTGTGTGTACACACACACACATAATGCTATTCTACTATAATTCATCAATGACTGGTAAGTCCAAATTTCAATTTTAAGATATTTTAATCATGAAATGGGAAGTGGGGATATCATAGCATAGTAGCCTCACAGAATTATATACCCTACTCTCCCTGAAATTCATAAAATAAGATTTTTGACATACGCATTTAACGGAATGCTTAGACATGAATTAAAATGGACAAACTGCTACTATAAAAGGCTGAAATTTTTTAGGCATAATTTTATATAAAATGAAATAAAAGATAAAACTACTGACACAAGAAACATTTTTCAAATGAAGTAGATGCTATATGCATCTTCACATTTTGATATTGTAATTATTCCATAATAAATTGCCATTTAGAAAAATGGTCCATCATATTGCCAAGTATATTGTAGGTATTCAAAATATTACTTTTCAACAAAAATGCAGCAACAAAAATACTGAAGATTTTATAAATAAAATAAAATCTAAAAGAGAGCAAAATTTTTATAGTTAAATACAAACCTGAACAAAAACAAAAGTTTGGCCTATTTGTTTATCCATAAACATAATTTATAAAAAGAAAAAAGAACCCAGTAATATTCACTATAAACCAAACGTGAATTCAAAACCTAGGACATTACATTAGAGTTGGCATTTAAAATGCCCTTGTGGAGAATATTCTGACCTTGTACAAAGGAGTATATTATTTGTAAATAATGGTTACCAGATATCTTAGTCAAAAAACAAGCAACACAGGGGAAGTTATCATAACACAGCTGGGAAAATACAGAAGCAGAAAGAAAAAGCCTGTATGTGTGTTACTGTTCATCCAGACAGATAAACAGATCTATCTGTCTATGCAAATAAAAATTTATAAGTGCTCTAAATAAAGCGAGAGGAGGCAGTATACCTAAATAAGGCTAAAAATATGGGAAAAAATAACTGGGAAGAAACTAGGATAAATGACTTGATAGAGAAAATACAGACACATGAGGGTAAAAAAACAGGGATCTTCAAGAATCAGTACTCAACAGACATAACACACTTCCTGTAGGTCACAGAATTATTGTGGATGCCTATCCAGACTGCTTTAAACTCACTGTCTACATAATTGCTATCGGATTTATTTGACCAGTTTGAATTGCAGAGGAAAAAGACAAATTTAATGAAACATAAATCATTTGAGTTAAAGTGGATGTTATTTTCTTGGTGTAGCATCAGCATAAAATTTTTGCTTAACCTACTGATTCAGGTACAGATTCAAGAGAAACAAAAAAAAAGAATATCTACATTCTTCTGGATATCATCTTTGATGCCAACTGTAATAGTTTAGATACCTGCACTTTATAAAATATTATAAAACTACCCCTTAAAAAATTAATAGACACAAAGTCTACCTATAAAGCGATAATAATCCAAAAATAACAAGTGGAAAACATACTGTTGAAAAATATCCTTTTAACATTTGGTACACTTTCAAAAAGGTGTAGATGGTAATTAAAAATTTTGTGAAGTTTAATTTTTTTCTTAAAGTGGTTTTATATTGTATGCTGCCAAAACTTAAGTAACAATAACATTAAATACAAACATCCAAAATTTAAGATCTTGCCAAAAGCTAGACCTTGGCTATTAGTGAGTTAGATATCAAGTCCGTCATGACACTCAAATGTCTGCCTTCCATCCTAAATTTAGGGAAGTAGAAAGACCGCAAAGAAGGAAAAGTAAGCAATTTAGTCATAAGCAATCAAGATTGGTCAAAAGGACAGTATAAGCACATCGTAATGCCATACCGCTAAAGCTATTGAAAATGAGGACTTAGGCAATTATCCAGGTAAACCTGCAAAATGCAAATGTTATCTCTCAGAAAAGTAACTGGAAGCTCTGCCAGCATTATCCAGGTAACTAACAACCATCTTGCTACTTTGGGAGATCTGGCCTCGAAACATTCTTCTTTAGATCACAATAATACATAATAATATTATACCTAATTTTTTTTTAAATAGAAAAAGTGAGGTAGGAGAAAAAAAGAGAAAGGGTAAAGAGCAGAGATAGAGAAAGAAATGGAGGGAGAAGAAAACTAAATTTTTACCAAACTGTTATCTGAAATTAATTTGTATTTTTTCACCTCTGATCAAATGGAATATTTTAAAATGTCTTTCACTTATTTACTTCATCCATGTTCATTTTTCTTAAAGTTATTCCTCTTAAACGCAGATATCAAATAAACATTTTAAAATTGGAAAGTTGAAAAATAAAATTGGGAATTTAAACAAACACATTTACAGTCATGAAAACAATCTTATACAATTATTCAAAAAACAATTTGTCACTAACTTCTCATTTACTTTATATGTATTAATGCATTAACTTCTATGACAATAAAAATGATATTCCTAGGTTTCTAGTACCTACATGTTTCTGCTTTGTTTTTAGATAATAAATTATTTTAAAATCTACTAACTCTAAAAAATAAAAATAAAATAAAATAAAATCTATTAACTCTATAAATTGTTATACTACACATAATAGGTCTAAAGATCAATAAGGCCACCTCCTCGTCTTCTTCTTCAAGTCTATATGGCAACAGATTAGTTTCAAAATCTCTTGTTTCAGTGATTATAATAAAGAAAATAGAGCACCCTAATGATTTAAGCCATGAATAGTTTTTTATTACCAAAACACCTGTTGCTATATCCAAACTTATTTTCATTAAATACAGAAGAATGTTGATTTTGTTACCCAAGGACATCAAAAGCTAAGAAAACAAACTTTCTTTAACAGAACCATTCTCAGAACACTTTTCTGAACACAAGTGATTTTAACATGCTGCTCCTTCTCAGGATGGGGCTTTTATAAAATATTTTACATTAATGTTTCAAGCTGGTGTGATTTATCTTTGATATGTTGCTAATATACAGCCAGGTTTAACTTATTCAAAACAGTAGTAATGTAAGTATGAAATAGAAAACTGACCTCAGCAAAAAACCACCTCTATAAGCTGAATTTAATTTTTTCAAAACTCACGTTAAATATGTTTTCAATTTCTCCAGAAGAAATTAGTGGTTTTCAACATCAAACAACAGTCAATATAAGACCATATAAAGAAAGGAAATACAACAGGTGAGCTCGGGATGACTGTCTTTCTGTTTGGTGACACTCTCTGGACCTCAGTACAAGGAGATAGATGGAGCTCAAGGGGAACACAAAGATTTCACTGAACTGAAGAAGCAGACAGAGTTTGGTGCTATTGAAATAGAGTCTACAGGACACAATACTGGAAATGAGATAACTGCACACAAAAATGAGCCTCAAAAGAGGTGATCTTAAGTTGTTAGACGAATAATAAGCTGCATATGCACAGGGCAAGACTGTTAAGACCCAGCAAAAAATAGCTACTGAGGAGTCAGAGGTGAGATCTGAATTGAAAAACCAAATGTTACATATACTAGGAGATGCAGAACATCTGGCTAGTGGAGTAAAATATCACACTGAAAGTGCTATGCATTCAGGTGATACACCTAAAAGGTCCAGATGCACCCCTATCAAGCTTGAAAAAGTAATTTAAAACAAGGATCAAGTCTATTTGCCAGTAAATTAACTACCTGCCAGAACAAAACTCAAGGTTTTTTAAAGGAAGACAACAGATCCCAGACTCTCAACAACATAGAAACCATAATGCCCAGTTTATAATAAAAATTACTGAACATGTAGAATAGAAAAATGTGATACAAAGAAGGAAGAAATCACTATCACTTTGTGTACCTGAGGATTTATAATCACTACACTGGCCATTATAAAAGAGCACAGTTCTTGGAATTATAGAAAAATAACATCTTTAAGTTAATAATACCCCTTCATTTGTTAAAAAAAAAAATTAACCTTGCAAATTATCTCAAAAAGAGATGCTCTAAGAGCCTTCATCTGCCACATCATCACTACTGCTTCCTCCCCTGTTTGTTTTTAAATATTTTATTTATTTATTTGAGAGAGAGAGAGAGCGCACGCATGAAAAGGCAGAAGGTCAGAGGGAGAAGCGGACTCCCCATGGAGCTGGGAGACCAGTCCGGCACTCGTTCCTGGGACTCCGGGATCATGGCCTGAGCTGAAGGCAGTGGCTTAACCAACTGAGCCACCCAGGAGCCCTGACTCCCCTCTGTTAATTTAGACTTACTCAGTGGCAGGCACACAACAAAGATGTAAGCTATTCAGACCCCCCCCCCCGAACATTAACATTCTTTTTATAAATAAGGAGGCTGGTTAGGACAACAAAGTTAGCACATTATTCTGTCTTGTCCTCCTTCCTACACATCATTAAAATGTGCTTCCAATTTCCTAATCTATTGCCTCCTTTATCCTGCTAATGCCAGTATTCAGAATTAATACTCTGTCGGTATCTTTCTGCTAGCTCTCATTTTCATTTAATTGATTCACAATCTTTCCAGGGTAACTGTACAACTGATTACCCTTTTAATGGTTAAGAAATTCCTTGTTAAACATGGAACTGTGTCTCCCCAAAACTCATATAATAAAGTCCTAACCCTCAATATACTTCAGAATATAACTGTATTTAGAGACAGAGTCTTTAAGAGGTAATTAAGGTTTACTTATATGAGTTATATGAGTGGGCCCTATTCCCACATCATTGCTATACTTAGAAGCAGAGAGATACCTGGAATGTTCCCACAAAAAGAAAAGGCCACATGAGGACACAGCTAGAAGGCAACCATCTGCAAGCCAAAGAGAGGCCTCATGAAAAACTATATCTACCAACACTCTGATCTCGGACCTAAAATCTCAAGAACGGTGAGAAAATAGATTTCTCATTTAAGCTACCTAGGCTGTGGTCTTTTATTATGGCAGCTCTAGCAAACCAATGCACCCCTGAATACATTTTCACTTTTTCTGGGCATTCAACCACTTTCCTCATCACTGTGAAATAAACTTAATGATACCACATCCAATGAGATATCATTCTTATCTCTTGAAGTGAGACAAGCATATAGCCAGACCACCCACCAACTACTGTTATTTCTACACTATTATTCCAGTATGAAATCTCAGTCTTTAAGGTTGTTAAGATTGATTTTGAAAGGAAATGATATATGAGGAAGAGGGTGTAAGTACAAACAGCAATGTGGTTTGTATCTACGGAAATCAGTTTAAGAGTGAGCTATATATGATATCTGGATTTGAAACCAGGTTTCCCTGCTTATTATCTGTATATGCTTCAACAAGCTATACTTACCTTATACTGTGGTTTTAAGTTAAATATGTTATTATTTGTAAAGTACTTAGCCTAGCACATTAATCGTTATGTAAGTGTCTGCTATTATCAAGGGAACTTATTTTAGACAAGAATGCTAAGTGTAGGCAAAAGGGACAAGGTGACCGGAATGCTTAAGTAGCAAGTATTGATTTTACATAAATATGTGTGTGTATATATATATCTTATAAATTTAGAGGTAAATGAAGGTTAGATTCAGTAATAATTTTTAAAAAATGAGTAGAGCAAGTGAGAAAAGGTTTTTTTTTTTTAAGATAAATGAGAACTGAACATGCTTACAATTTCATAGGAGACTCTGAAGGTGAGAGAATAGGCATCAATAAAGCAATATACTAAAAAGAGATTAAGGAGGTCAAATAATGTCTGGAGAACATCATGACCAATTAGTAAGTTAAAAATATGTTAACTGGATGGTAAACGGATTTTATTTTCATTTCAAGTTTTTATTTAAATTCTAGTTAGATAACACATAGCACAATAATGGTTTCAGGAGTAAAATTTAGTGACTCATCACTTATATATAATACCCAATGCTCTCCCAACAAGTTCCCTTCTTAATGCCCATCACCAATATAGTCCATCCTCTCCCTCCCTCCAGTAACCCTCAGTTTGTTCTCTATATTTAATAGTCTCTTACAGTTTGCCTCCTTCTTTTTTTCCTTCCTTCCCCTATGTTCAATTGTTTTGTTTCTTAAAGTCCACATATAAGTAAAATCATATATTTGTCTTTCTCTGACTCTACACTTTAGCTCCACCCACACTGTTGCAAATGACAAGATTCCATCTTTTCTGATGGCTGAATAAAGTCGTATGTGTGTGTGTGCGTGTGTGTGTGTGTGTGTACACACCACATCTTCTTTATCCATTCATCTGTCAATGCACTTTTAGGCTCTTCCATAATTTGTCTATTCTGATAATACTGCTATATACATTGGGATGCACGTATGCCTTAGAATCAGTATTTTTATATCCTCTGAGTAAACACCTAATAGTGCAATTGCTGGATTTAAAAAAATATATTTTACTTAGGGAATATCAGAGTTCATGAGATGTAACCAGGTAAGTAGTGTCTCATGAAATGTGTGTGTCAGCTTTACATATACATAGAGACAAATATGTTTACTCAGCTGAAAAAAAAGTATATTCTCACTGTGGATCTTAGAGGAAAGTTGAAAACCTTACAGTATAAGGCACTTTTGAAAGAGACCTTTCTTCTGAGATGAGAAGCAAAAAGTATTGAACTGGGACTGGAAAAATATTATTTAACAAAATTAATTCATCTACCCATTATATTCATAAGAAACAGACTTGTATAAAATTATGTTGTACTTCTTAGATTTTAAAATTAATAACGAGTGAAATGACTAAACAAGTACATTAACTTGAAAATCTTACAACTCAAATTTCTCAAGTTATTTACTTTGTTTTAGTGAATTTTCAACACAGTGAATGAAGCACTCTGAAAGTCTTGTGGGACATTCATTAGATGCCAATTAAGTATAAAGACTGGTTTTCATACACTTGTATTACTTATTTTGGATTCTCAGAAACATCTCAAAACTAACCTTTGTTCCTACTTGACTCACTGCCTTAGAAGACAAGTTTCAGGACTCCTAGGATCTCATGCAGCTGCACCCCCTGGTAATGCTACCCCCTTTTCCCAGCTTTGTCTGTCACCTACACAGATACAGAACCTGCCCTCATGTGCTTCCTTAGCTCTGAACACACAGCTCCAACTGCTTCTGGGACATTTTATTTAATCTGAGATGCCTAAAGCACATACTCAATATGTGAACATTTTAAACCATTTGTTTTGATTACTAGCCTTACCACCAACCTGTTAGTTTGAGGCAGAAATCTGTAAGTCAGAATGTTTCCATCCATGTAAAATAAATCGTCAAGTTCTGTCAATCTTGGCTCCAAACAGTCTTAGTCTCTCTCCCATCCATCTCAGAAGACATTATTTTCTTTCATTTTAATTCAACAGCCTTTGAATTCATCTCTACCTTCTGGGTTTCCTCCTTCTAGTCCAACTTCTACACTAGTTGTTTCTAAAATGCTAGTCTACTTGTATTCTAGCCTTGTCTTTCTAGCCACCTTCTCTCTCCCCATTCTGCCGTACACACTCTGTGTTGGTCATATATAACTTGTCTCCCTTCCTTGAATATGTCCTATTCTTTCATTCTTTTCTTAAAAACACTTTCATGCCTTTTCATCAGCTATCTTCTTTACTTGGAATGTTTTGGGCTGCCTGTTCAACCTTCACACTCTTTAGCTCTACTACTCACTCTTCGATTGACAGTTCAAAGATCAACAACTCTAAACTACTGCTGAAGAATGCCATTCCCTCCTTTTTGCCTCTGCAGACTTTCTACACAGCACTGTAAACATCCATTCACTAATCACCCATTCATTTACCATATCCTGAGTACCTTCTGTGATCCTATACTTGTGATTTTGCATTATAATTAATTTTTTATATGCTTCTTCCCCCAAATAGAGAGGGAACTCCTATAAGGTGGGGATAACATCTTATTTAATGTGGCTTCCCTAGAGTGAGACGACAGGCCCAACACCTAAAAGGCATTTATTTAACAAATGTTGGCGTAAATTAATTTGATGCTTTCTAATACACTATTTTCTCTACCCTCCAATTATTTCTATTTTCCTCAACAAATTTAAAATGCTGTGAGAACAGAATCATCAGGCATTTAATTATTAATGGCATAGTCTGCTGTGAACAGGATTAAATGTCTTTTCTAAAAGAGATACAAGCCTACTTGAGAGCTGCCTGAAACCTGGAATCATTAGCACCTATTTGTGGTTTCCTAGCAACTAACCATTTCTTAAGGGGAAAGTTACAAGTATTTGCCTAGTTCCTTAGGCTTCAAAAATTCACATATTGTATGGAGCACTGGGTGTGGGCCATAAACAATAAATCTTGGAACACTGAAAAAATAAATTATTATAAAAAAATCAGTATCTTAAAAAGCTTTAAATTTCCTGAGAAAATGGTTTAAATTTTTATTACTGATGAACCTGAGAACCATATAGCTGAAAGGTATGATCTAAGCTTCTTTCTTCTATGAAAAATAAATTGCTTCATGGAAAAATCAAACTTGCTTCAACATCAACAAAATCACTTAGGTAAATACAATTCTCTCTCATTTACTCATATAAACACACAGATGAATACTTTGTGTCTGTTAGCATTTATTAGTGTTTATTAGTATATTTTTCTACCTCATTCTTTAATGTTTATTCTTGTGTTCTTTAAAATCAGGCTGAAAATTAGAGAATTTTGGCAAAGAAAGGGCTTTATGAGCATTTAGTAATAGTTATTGACCCAAAAATAAGCGCTAAAAGAAGCTTTAGAGCACAGTAGCTTTGCCAAAATTTTCAATGTGCTCAGGGGTATGAAGGCTCATTGTTCATCCTAACAACTCACATGTCTCTGAAGCCTGGCTTCTTTTGGAATTTTCTTTTCCCAAATCAAAAGTATTTGGTCAAGAGGCAAGACCTTATTTTCTGAGGACCACCACTATATCTCTTCAAAAATCTATTATCAAATCTCACTAAGATAGAATTCCAGGAATATATTTTTTAAATATTTGAAGGACTAGAATTAATACAATTAGCATATTTTCTTTAAATATTTTTTGAAAATTTAAGTAAGAGAGCAGTATTTTATTGCATTTAATAGTGGTACTTACCATCACTATTACCATCATGAATAGTAATATTAATATCAACATTAACATCAACTATTTTTATTAAGTATGTGACAAGTACTGCTTTAAATTATATTTTAATAATATAATAAATATATAAATATATATTTAAAGAGGCTTAAATTTAAGCCTCCATTAATATAGTAGCCTCCACTAATATAGTCTCCCCCACTAGTTAGAAACCTAATTCCTCTCAGAATTATTGGGATGGCTATAGCTAAGGATGACTTAGGAACATTTTCCACCAAGTAACATTAGTTACCTACTGGCACACTGCTGACTTTCCTGACCTCATTAAACACAAATAGTAAAATTTAAATACATTAGAAAACTACAAATTTAGAGCTGATCAAACTCCAAAGATTACCTATTTTTCTCCTCACACTTCACAGATAAGAAAAATGAGATTCAGAGAGATTGGTGAAAAAAAAAAATCCTTGATCACAAAGTTAAATTATTGTTAGAACTACAACTGAAGCCTAGATTTTTACAGTACTAGAAATAATAATTATGGTGTAAATCACTCAGTAATTACTGTCCTTTTAAAAATATTCATTTATTTATTTATTTATTTATTTAAGAGAGAGCAAGCAAGTGCACACATGAGTGGGTGGTAGGAGAGAGCGAGAGGAAGAGAGAATCTGGAGCAGAAACTGCACTGAGCAGGGAGCCCAAGTTGGGCTCAAACCCATGACCCCAAAACCTGAGCCGAAACCACGAGTGAGACACTTTACCAACTGAGCCATCCAGGCATTCCAGTAATTATTGTTGACAACTAAAATTTTTTAAGAATAGAAGTTGTGGGAAAGTGAAGGTTTCTGGATAATATGTAAATATAAGAAAGACCTGTTTTTTGCCTGAGGAAGAATGGGTTCCCCCTAATGAGGCAATCAGTATGTAAAAAATCAACTTCATTATTCTTAATTGAGACTTCAACAGTGATGCAGTCATTTATTAAGAATAACCTCCTTTAGAGTGTCTAAGGAAAGAGAAGAGTAGAGGAGTCTTATTTTCTCTCTGGATTCATTTCCAGAGAAAACTGGAAACAGGTACTTCCATTTGCCAATTGCACAGACACAGGAACATGCGGTTATCTAGGCCAAAGTTAGAGAAATCAGTAGGATTTATACTGACCTCAGACTTCTTTACAGATTGATCCTTTTTGTGCATCCAACTAGATTTTAAATAATGTGTCTTAATAACTATTTACTTTAACAAATGATGAAAAGCTTTCCCTCCGGTATTCTTAATGCTAAATCTTGCGAGTTCACAAATAAAATATATAAAATATTTAAGATTTAACAACCAAATCTAGTTATTAATTAATACTAAAAGAACCTGAAATCACAGAGTGGGTAACTAAATAGCATAGGCTTTGCTGTCACTCACAAGTGAGTTCAAATTTTGGCTGTTTCTCCTACTAGTTTTGTAACCTTGGACAAATTACTTAACCTCTCTTTTGAACTGAGAGCTAGAAGGCCAGATATTGATTATGGTCAAGATGAAATGAAATAAATTATGCAAGGCACCCAGCACAGCCTCCCACACACAGCAGCATAAAATCAATGTTGGTTCACTTTCCCATTATTCTTTTTGACCAGAAACTTAGCAGACTCAATGACCTTGGTGTGAACAAAATTTGATTTCAGGAATCCTAGGCACTCTAATTTTCATATTGTTTTTGAAAAGGTAGACATATTTGGACAAAACTCCACATACTCAATTCTTCCCAAACTGAAAAAACAGTTTCCAGTGAAAGTCCTAATGCTTTAACACCTGGTCCAGTCCCTAACACACTCTGCTCCAGTCCCCTGAGATTTATGTGACAGCTTAGCTACTGCTCTTGATTTTTTTGGTTTTAGGTAACAGTCTACTAAAGAACTTTGTGGAGCACTCATTTGTAAGACTTTTCATAAATCTTTTATACAAGTGTTAGAACAATTCACTTTGACAAAAATTGTGCTACCTATTAAGTATAAAGCACCATGCTGACGTTGAACAGCAACGATGAGTAAGCCATGGATTTATCGATTTTCTTTAGAAATTCACAATCAGACAAGTTCACAGCTATCTATAATGATGATGTCTGTTTTGCATTTTTAAATTTATCAGGGATGCAGACTATCTAAAAGGTAATTTTGGTGAAAAGACTGATGGAGAATATCATGTTTATTTTTGTTAACATATTTTATGGGGACATAGTTAGGTGGCCTCTGGCTTTTAAAATATTCTAGGATATGTTTTCATGAAAAGAAAAGTATAATGGGGATAAAAGTTTTCTTTAGGGTGGTGTCCAACAAAACAGAGACTTAAACCAAACTGGCCTGCAGATAAAAGGGGTGTATTTTGCAGTGAAAGTCATTAAAAGTACCTTATTACACAATGTAAAGTCCAACAGCAGAGGGAATTGTGACTCATTTAAACTCTAACAAATGACCAATCCATGCAAGTGGGTCTCACAGGCGGTTTATAATCAATCATAGTCAATGAATCGATGAGTAAGTGGCATACCAGCCAAAGAACAGAGAATGAATGGAGTCTTTTAGGCTCATTTGGATACACCACAACATTTAAATAAGTGTTAAGAAGCTTAGGGAAAAACAACTAGTATAAATATACTTTATCCTTCTCAAATAGGTAAGAAATTGTGCCAGACAAAAGTCATAAGTGCAAGGCTTTGTTTAGCAAGATGAGGATGCTAAAATAAACTCTGAGGCAGTCCTGATGCTATGCCAGATAATAACTGTAGAAGTCCAAATGTGTCAACATTTTACTAATAGTGTTTAAACAATATGGCAGGTAAAATGAATTAAAAATTACAATCCAATTTAAACTGCATTTATGTATTCATCTCAAATATATTCAATTATACCAGAATGGAGACATTCACCACTTCATGAACAAATGTTAGAAATCCTACTGTGTGCAAAGCACTGTGCTTGGTGATGCAGGAATAACACTATATCAACTAACTTAGAATTCAAAGAACGAAAAGTATAGGAAACCAAAAAAAACATCTAAAAAGTTCTTTTGAATCCATATATTCCTAAATAAAACAATAAAATAAAACATTAATAAGTAGTGCAAATACGGGACACCTGGGTGGCTCAGTCCTTGGACGTCTGCCTTTGGCTCAGGTCATAATCCCGGGTCCTGGGATCAAGCCCCGCATTGGGTTCCCTGCTCAGTGGGGGACCTGCCTCTCCATCTGTCACTCCCCTGCTTGTGGTCCCTCTCTAGCTGTGTTTCTCTCTGTCAAACAAATAAATAAAATCTTAAAAAAAAAAAAAAGAAGTGCAAATACTTTCACATACATTATTGACATATGGCTTCCAGAGTCCCTGCAAGAAACAGGTATTCTATCCACAATAATAAAGAGAAGAGTAGACATGAGCTCTCAGCTCATTCCAAATCTTTTCCATTAAAATAGGCTATGCTGACTCTCCTTATGGACATGTACTTTATCTTCATAATGGTAACACTCAAATAAGGAAGTAGGATTGGAATGTGGTACCATCCAAATCATATGGGTTATTACAAGTTATACAATATTTAAACAAGCAGAACAATACACAAAGAATTCTAGGCCAAAAAGAAATTCTTATCAAAAGGTTACTTTTCCTCTCTAGAATTAGAAAGAACTAGTGATTCAAGAGATGTCAAATTTTCCTTCTAAAAGAGAATGCAGTTCTTAAAGTATCTGATTTTTTGTTTTTAATTTTTTGTTCCTAACTTAGCATGAGGTGAAGCAACAGAAATACACTTCCTAATCTGAGTTTCTGCCAATCACACTGTAACACGAGCTACAAGAACTCAGGTTTGAAAATAGTCCAAATGACAGCATGTCTATGGGAAGTTCTCCATATAGCTATCAGAAGCTATTTTTCTTTTTGTTTATCTTTGCATTTAAAAGAAAGGTTGTCACTTAAAAAGCAATTACATTTTTAAAAGAAATGATTCATTATTCCTGATTTCCATTATAATACTTTGCACACACAATGTCTTTTTTTTTTTTTTTTTTTTTTTTTTTTTTTTTTTTTTTTTTTTTTTTAAGATTTTATTTATTTGACAGAGGGAAACACAGCGAGAGAGGGAACACAAGCAGGGGGAGTGAGAGAGGGAGAAGCAGGCTTCCTGCCGAGCAGGGAGCCCGATGTGGGGCTCGATCCCGGGTCTCCGGGATCATGACCTGAGCCGAAGGCAGAGGCTTAACCACTGAGCCACCCAGGCACCCCAGCACACACAATGTCTTAAAGATATTAGTCACATGAATTCTAACTCTAATAGTAACAAAGTCTAATTTTATTTCATTTTGAAAAGCTATACCATGATATAGCAGAGAAAGAACTTGATCTCCATTTGGAAAATCATGAAAAGAAAATGTTGGAGTTTTTAAAAAGAAAGTCACATTAATTAGCCTTTGAATTTTATTATTTTTTTTATTTACCTGCCAAGAGTTTTATCTGGTAAACTCAACGTATTTATTATTTTTTAAACCCCTCAAGAATTGGTACTACCAAAAAGTTTATTTTAAAACGTATTAGCTAACTCCATAATTTTGCACTTCCAACTTAAGCATACCAGAAATATCTCTGAAACGGAATAACCAAATAAAAGGAAATAAACAAAAGATAAAGGCACAGAGCAATGTAAAGGAGCCTCTACTTAAGTAAACATATTTATTTAAGACCTACTTTAAAATTCAGTATCGAAGGTTAAATTAAAAAGTATATGAAATATTGTTAGGCACTTTAATTTTCAATAATCTCACGTTCTGTTGAAAATAAATCAACTTTCTAATAATGCAAATGTTGAACTATGGAAAACAGTGCATGTTGTAGCACTCATTTAATCAGACTGAAAATGCATACTAATTACCATATTAAAGACTCAACTATTTAGAGTAAAAGAAATATGTTTAATTTTATAAAATCAGCGATTTTTAAACTTATTTGGTCATAAAAATCATTTTTAGCAAAGAATATTTTAACATTTGTCTCCTGAAATACAGTTTTAATGAATGAGTATAATTTCTCAAGAGATATTTCTCCAGTTCAAAGTTATCTTCCTATTAGTACTCAACTTAAAAATAAAGTTGTTTTTCATCTTAAATAAAAACCACAGGAACAGTATTCAAAGCAGTGTATATAGAATCTTTTTCAGAGGGGCACCTGGGTGGCTCAGTTGGTTGAGCGACTGCCTTCGGCTCAGGTCATGATCCTGGAGACCCGGGATCGAGCCCCACATTGAGACCCACATTGAGACCCACATTGAGCCCCACATTGAGCCCCACATTGAGCCCCACATTGGGCTTCCTGCTCGGTGGGAAGCCTGCTTCTCCCTCTCTCAGTCCCTCTGCTTGTGTTCCCTCTCTGGCTGTGTTTCTCTCTGTCAAATAAATAAATAAAATCTTTAAAAAAAAAGAATCTTTTTCAGAATCCACCCTTGGTCTCTTGAATTAACAGTAACAAAATCCCTGATATCCTATCATCACTCTCACTACTACTGGCCCCAGCAGTTTTAATAACCTCTGGGTCACCAAAGTCATATCACAATAACTGCCATCATAATGTGTGACAGTATTATAAGACCATATTTTTTTATATTTTAAAGCTATATATTTAAATATATATTTTTCTATACAATAATAATGCTTTATTAGGTCTAAAATACATGGCAAATTGAAATATGTGTTACAATAATGCAAAAAAGTTAAGTGGACTTAAAGTGTCCAAAGTCCGAGCATTATATAGGGAGCATGAAAGTTAAATTAACATGGAACTTAACAGGTCATGAATGTTTGCTGCCAACTCAAGGACTGTCACTAAAACAAGAATCAATAAATTTATAAGTAACAAGTTAATAAAAAGAGAAAGCTAGAATAATCAGAATAAAAAACAAAGAGTACATTAGATCAACATCTAAATATGTAAATAACTACATCAACTATAAAGGGAGCAAACACTCCAATTGAAAGACAAAGATTACTAGACTGGGTTTAAAAACAACTATAGATTTTAAATATATAAAAGGTTGAAAGTAGAGGGAAAAAAAGATGAAAAAGATATGCCATGTAAATATCAAGAAAAAAAGAGCTGGCATAACTATACTATTATCAGACATGAAGAACTTTAAGGGAAAGAAGCAGTACTAGACCAACAAGAGACAGATTTCACAAGGGTAAAGAAAAAGTCAATTCACCAAAAAGATGTAACAATTCTAAATTTATACCCACCAAATAATACATGAATAGTACATAGTGTAAGGTCTTTATGTTAAAACTATACTTTTTATATTTTAAAACTATGCATTTCTATATTTTTAAATGTCTACATGAACATTTGGTAGTATTAGTTAATATTTATTTAGCATATCTATACACAAGCCTTTTAATAAAAACTAAGTATAAATCACTGCTCTGTCTTATTTGCTTTGCCATCAAATCATAATAAACCTCCAACACAAATATGAACATTCCCATTCATCTTAATGGTGCATTAATGACACCAAGCTATATCTTCTTCCAGTTCCAGTTAAGTAAGAAAGAAATCAAGGTGGCCATATATTCCACCCTTTCTTTTTTAGGAGCTTTAAGTCATTTTATAAAAACAAAGGCATCAGGGCACCTGGGTGGCTCAGAGGATTAAACCTCTGCCTTCGGCTCATGATCTAAGGGTCCTGGAATCAAGTCCCACATGGGGCTCTCTGCTTGGCGGGGAGCCTGCTTCCCCCTCTTTCTCTGCCTGCCCCTCTTCCTATTTGTGATCTCTCTGTCAAATAAATAAAATCTTTTTTTAAAAAAGGCATCAAATACATTTAAATTTAAAATATAAAATTATAGAGACCTCTTAGATTTTTAAAAAATGAGAGTGTTCTACTAAATGAAAAAAAAGAATTTTAGCACAGGAAGGGTTCTCAGAGAGGAGTTCTATAGTCAGATTGCCTGGATTAGAACCCCAGTTCTATAATTTACTAGCTGTGTTACCTTAGACAAGTTTTCTAGTCTTTCTATGCCTCAATTCTCTGTTATAAAATGGTGATGATAATAGTATATACTTCAAAGGTATATACTTCAAGAGTATACTTAAATGCTGTTAGATGAAGTAATGCATCCAAGAATGAACTTATGTGGGTGCCTGGGTGGCTCAGTCGTTAAGCGTCTGCCTACAGCTCAGGCCATGGTCCCAGAGTCCAGGGACTGAGCCCCACATCGAGCTCTGGGCTCAGCAGAAGCCTGCTTCTCCCTCTCTTATTCACCCTTCTGTGTTCCGTCTCTCACTGTCTCTCTGTTAAATAAATAAATAAAACCTTAAAAAAAAAACAGGGTCACCTTCAGCTCAGGTCATGGTCCCCGAATCAAGGGATCAAGCCCCACATCAGGCTCCCTGTTCAGCGGGAAGCCTGCTTCTCCCTCTCTCACTCCCCCTGCTTATGTTCCCTCTCTAGCTGTGTTTCTCTCTGTCAAATAAATAAAATCTTAAAAAAAAAAAAAATGAACTCATGCATGTAAGACACCTAGAAATACATTCAGGCACTCACATAAAGGCTTAAGTAACCGAATCTATAGCAGTTGTGGTGGTGAGGACATTACTATAACAGTGGTGGTGGAACCATAACAGAACAATGAAAGTAACACAATAGCAATTGTAATAGTAAAGGAGGAAGAGGAACAATAATTGTAGTAGTCACAAACTCAAATTATTTCCAAAAATCACGCAAATGACATCAATGAATAAACTGAGCCTGATGAAATATAAAAGGTAGAGTTAAAAACTATAGAAAACTAGGAACCTATGTCCCCTATGTCCCAATGCATTCAGATTTATTAAATAACAAAGGAAAAACAAAGTGTGTGACCTGGATAATATGAAAGATCAACACTTAAAATCTCTGTACAGTCCAAGTTATTCATTTAAAATAAAATAAAATAAAAAAAAACAGTATGGTTGTTAATACGGCAAGCCATTGTGCTTTCATGCTTGTCAATCAACACAGAGAGAAGTACTCTAAGTTGTTTTATTTGTTCAGTCATCCCTTAAATTACAACTACCCCCACAAAATGCTGAATGTCACAGATGTGTGTTTGCACCTATTTCTCAATGCACTGAGTTTTACCACAAGGCTTGCAATTGGCATTCAGAGTCTCACTTTGATTCCTTCTTCCACCCACCCCACTTGTAACAGTTCTCCTTCAGGGAACCACATATTCCTACTCTATTTAGCAAGCCTGCTGATATCTAGCCTTCACACATACCCAAAACCTCCACAGTGAAGCTTCAACAAGCATCATGTCAATGCTGGTGGGCTGGCAACATTCCAGAGTCTCATCACTAGTAAACTTCTCTATCTTTTTGATCTTATAATGATATTGATGAATTGGTTCAAAGAACCAGATGTGCTGTTTATGGTGGAGACTCCTCGCACAATCACAAAGAGACAAGAATCCTATATATTACATTATATAGACATGCAGCTGATTTAGAGATTATTGCTACATTACCACACCTTTTGTCTTAACTGGGTCATGGTTGCAGTTACACAGTCAATAAAAATGTTTAACCTCATTTTTCTAGGACAAAAATGATCCAGACTTTCTTAAGTTTTTTTACTACAATGAATCAAAAACCAATAAATATATAAAAAAGTACAAAACCTTTTGTGTTTCTTAGACATAAATACTCAATTACACCCATAGATTTCTACACCCACCTAAAGATCTCATGACCTTACATGAACAGCTTCATAAAAACTTGGTAGTACAGTTTGATTTCATTTTCACAATAATATACATCCACCATAGCACCATAAAATCAACCTGAGATGGAACTTTTTAAAACACCAAGATCAGTATGTCAGATAGAAATAGGTAAGTCACGTACAGAATTACAAATTTCCTATTAAACACATCCGAAGAAGTAAAAAAGAAGCAAAGGAAGGTAATATTAATAATACATTCAACTCAATACATCCCAAATAATTATTTCAAGATTTAATTAATATAAAAATGTATTAATGAGACACATTATTTCTTTTTTCATACCGTTTTTGAAATCCAACGTTTGGTTTATACTTACAGTATATTTCAATTTGGACAAGTCACATTTCCAGTGTTCAACAGTCTCAGGTCTCTAGCCTGACCGAACAGTGCAGAGCAGCTCTAGACAAAACCCAATCTAATGAACTGACAGATGCTGATTTAGTTTCTGCCTGAATGTTATTTTCTTTTCTTCTCATCTTCGTTTGTTCTAAGGTGCAGTTTCCTTTTAGCACATCTTATTCTATCTTTTTTGGTTTAAATACCATTCTCCTAAGGTCAATGACTCTGAATCACTTTTGTAATATACTCCCTATTGAAAATATATAAACATTTGAACCTTGCTCTAGAAAAGCGTACATGTGCATTTGTTATGAGACACACTGTATCCCTCCCAAAAAGACATTTTGGTGTCCTAATCCCTAGTGCCAAAGAACGTGATCCTTAGAGGATTCACCGAGGTAATCAATTAATGAGGTTACTGGCGTGGGCCCTACCCAATGAGACAGGTGTCCTTATAAAAAGTAGAAATTTGGACGCAGCACAGAGAGGGGCAGTAATGTGAAAGAGCCACAGGGAGAAGATAGCCTTCAACAAACCAAGGAGAGAGCCCTCAGAAAGAATCAACCTTGCTGAGACCTTAGTTTGGAACTTTTAGCCTCTAGAAATGTGAAACAATATTTCTGTTGTTTAAGCCACCCAATTTGTGGTACTGAGTTACTGCAGCCCAGCAAACTAATACATGCATTTATACACATAACTTTATATATAATTCCAAAGGGTTCAAAGATCCCCCTGCTAACTACTTAAGAACTGGAGGTTAAGAACTCACTTTGAGATTAGAACAAACCAAATTAAATAACATTTAAGTAGTGTTTCCTACTACCTAACTATGGTTTCAACTATTAACATTCAACTACTAACAACTAATAGTTTCAACCATTAACATTAATTTTATCAGCCACCATTTGTCCTAAGACCATTCTTAGATCAGGCCATTTACTACAACAATGGCAAAAATATAATTTTAAGCCACCTTCAGAATCCTGAAAGTTATTCACTGCACATTCCAAGGCTTAACATTCACATATGTTCATGCTACATTTTAAGAATATATCCTTGATTATATATATGAACCACTCCCCATATTTAGTACATGTCCTCTTAAAATAGGGACCTAGAGAGACTACTCTAGGAAAATATTTGTTTTCTTCAGATTCTTCTCTTTTTTTTTTTTTTTTAAAGATTTTATTTATATGAAAGAGAGAAACACAGCCAGAGAGGAAACACAAGCAGGGGAAGTGAGACAGGGAGAAGCAGTCTTCCCGCCGAGCAGGGAGCCCAATGTGGGACTCGATCCCGGGTTTCCGGGATCACGACCTGAGCTGAAGGCAGTCACTTAACCAACTGAGCCACCCAAGTGCCCCTCTTCTCCTCTTTTCAACTAATTTATATACAAATCAAAATGGTCTAAAGCAGGATTTCTCACATGGGGTTCATGGTATAATAATTTCAATTGAAAAAGTTCCCAAGGTTTAATAAGTTAGAGAAATGTTTCACAGTACATTCTACCCTTCATTACTGTCTACATTAGCATACTAAAGACCCGGAGAAACTGTGAAGAAAAGAAAAAAAATGAATAAGTGGACATATAATTTTTCTCTTACAACATATCATCCATTGAAACAACAGGCAGGCACATACCTTGGTGAAGTCATCATACTCTGTAATATCCGAGTCTTAGATTCTTGGAGCAAGATGGTACAATTATAGCCCCATAGCCGGCTAAGTTAGGTTAGTAGACTGATTGGCCCAATGCACTTGGCCAACCTTATCATTCATCTATAGGCAGAGATAAATATTCTTCACAGAATTTCTCTTTTCTGTCTCTCCAAGAAAATATATAGCGAGATAGAAATAGTTGCCTAGGAGGCCATATCAAAATTTTATTTTAAGAGTGTAGGATAAAGAAATTATCACAGATATACAGCGAATCTTTAGTATATTTAATAGTAGGTAGATAAATACTAAGTCAAAACCTGAAGAAATTAATATACAGAAAAAGTGAGAGAAATGAGACAAAGATACAGTATGAGATCACTTATATGTGGAATCTAAAAAGGCCAAATTCATAAAAACAGTAGAATGATAGTTAACAGGGGCTAGGGTAGGGGAATTGGGGAGATACTTAAGGGTACAAACTTGCAACTAGGTAGATAATTAAGTCTTTAAGATCTAATGCCCAGCATAGTGATTACAGGCAACAATACTGTATCATAAATTTAAAGCTGCTAACAGACTAGACCTTAAATGTTTTCACCCCCAAAAAGACATGATAAATATGTGATACAGAAGAGGTGTTAGCTAATGCTACTGTAGTTATCATATTGTAATATACAATAACATCAAATAAACACATTGTACATCTTAAACTTACACAATGTTGTATGTCAATTATATCTCAATAGAAAAAAAATACAAAGAATAACCTCAATAGAAGTATGTGTATTCGGGAATGTTCTCCAAAACTATGCACCACGATGTCTTGTTTGTTTAATCTGATGATGTTGACTATCTTTCTGGAGAATTTATGTACAAGTAGACTCTCCTCTTCAAGAGAACTAGTCTCATCACTTTACTGCATTAACTATAATTTCCTCAGTGTCAGGAAATTCTCAAACTTTTAAAAAATATCTCAAAAAGAAATGTGCAAATGTGGCTCACTACTAGAGAAGGCAAATATTTTCTCATTCTTTTCTCTGGTGTAAGCAACAGTAATATATTTAACCTTTCTAGGTCTCTGTTCCTTCATCTGAAAAATGACAGGTTTGAACTAGAAGATCTAGAACTATATGAGATCTAGATTTCTGAAGTACATAGTATCATTCCTCAGCAATGCTGCCTATGTATAATTGCTATAAAATACACTCAAATTGTTCTTCCGGGTTTTTTTACAGGTTTCCCTAAATCGAGCTTTTTAGTAAGAATTTATAAATAAATGAGTCTACGATAAACAAGCTGGATAAGATTAAGGGAATAATCTGTGATTCAAAAGTTGAATTTCTGACTAATCTATTTGGCAGTACACGTTGTTACCCCTTCTGTGAGTAGACATTCACTGTTTGAAGCAACAAGCTCTTTGATACTTAGAAATTTTGGATTCTGTTCTATTTTTAAAGCTACTATATCAGTATTCATCAACTCCTTGACATAGCCATTCATTTATTTTCTAAAAGGCTATTCTACAATCACACTTCCTTTCAGGAAGCCCACCAACTAAGTAGAGGCCTCAATTGCTGATAGCGGTAATACAGGGATCTTCCTGTTGGTTAAGAATCAAGACTAATTAAACGAATGTGCTAAATCTCAGGCTAATAATTATGCAGATGAGTGGTAGAAAGCTTATTTTATTTGTTTTCAGTGGCTGTGCACTTTTAAAATGAAGCTAAGAAAAAAATTTTAGAGTAAATGTTTTTCACATTTATATTTTTAGTAAGCGTAATTGGTCTCTAATTTTAAAAAATATTGCCAATTTCTATTACTAAAAATAGTTATAATTTAAAAATATTAATTTTCTTAATTTAAAAATAAATAATTTAAAATAATTAAGGAGACATTAAAATAATTCCTCTTGTAAAAGCTAATTAGGAACCAATTAAGCATAAGTTTTCAAAATGCTTCACAAGAAAGATCCTATTTCAATGAAAGAAGCCCAATCTCTGTACTAAATATTCGCCCACATTCTGAATTACGTTAACACTAAGGAATGTTTTATAAGAATGGTTAAAATTCTTAGAATATTCATATACACTTAAAAAATTATTTTCACACACAATTTTACTATTATTACAGTATCAAAATGGTTATAAATATGAAAAACTGCAGGACCAAAATTAATTTTTAGGTCATATTTGGGGCGAATAAAAGGCCACGTGGATGCATTGCTAGACGTTTTAGCACTCAGATGCTGTACAAATTCCACTTCCCTCTTTTTGTATTTTGGTGAGGTTCTATTATTCAGGAGACCTATGTCAACCTGCGGTTTCTCCAAAGACATAGATATCAGGTGTTACCTTGATTTGTAGCCAAAAAAACACCATTCACTGTAGAGAAGGTAGTTTTACTATATCTATAAAAACCCAACAGGGTAATTTTTTCCATTCAATTTAAAAACATACTCAAAAACTAAAACAAAGCTACATTTGAGGTAGGACAAATCCACACATACCAGGAAATCCTTAAAGCTACAAGGAGTTACACGACTAGGTGAGGGTGAAAGTAATCTATCCTCCTTGGTAATCCAGGGGTTGAGCTATAAACAGAGATGATGGCGACCAGTTGATCTACCATAATCTTAATCTGAAAAAGAGTTAAATACCTATGAACTCTAGGGCTTTAGTATGCAGTAATAGTTTATTTCTTAAACTAAGTCTGTAATAACCATTGCTACTATCTAGAAATTCTAGAAGTACCTAGAAAAAGTAAATCTTGCTTTATATATTTATAGAAAAGTGTAAAATGTAGTTGTGGGTGGTATAGACTGTGATGTTCAAGTTTCAGAGTACTTTGGACATCTTTTAGCTAACCAACTTTAAAAAAATTTAGTTTTTTTTACATATTATATGGTATAATACATATGAGAATGATACAATTTATTAGAGTACTGTCATCAATTATTTCTTCAACAGCTCTAACAATGGGGAGATATTTAAAACTTTGGAGAAAAAAAGTAATAACATAGATTACCTATACATAAAAAGTACCTATCAGTTTCCTGTAAACTACAAAATCCTTATTGTACATCTGGACACATGTATAAAAATAAGCAGAACTCTTCCTTGAATGAGTATTATGGAATCACTAAGTGATCTGGTCTCACTAAATTTCTATCATGCAGGAATGACTCATGAGGAAATTCGATGGTTCTAACAATTAAGGGTGAAAACATATTTACATAACAGAAATGACTACCAAGTTAAACATTTACCTATTTAAATAAATGGCTTTCTGGAAGAATAAATGCATTAAATCACATCAATTTTTTCCCTCTTATTCTTATTGTAGGGAAAGCACACATGAACCTGTACTACCTAAACTAAATTCAAATATTTACTTGTACAATAAGAATAGGTAATTCATTATCAAGATGGCAGAATAAGTTCAGGAAGAAACTTTCATTGCACTGGTTCACATACATAGTAATAATATATAAAATACCAAAAGATTAAACTATGATTAAATATATAAACATATGGACCAAAAGTATAATTTTGTCTCTATAAAAGAATAAATTATAGAATCTGGTAAGTTAAAACAAAATTTATTCTGTTGTTTACCACTTAAAATGTTTTTCCTCAGATATTCAATATCAAGCATTTTAGATCTGAGGTTCTTTTTTTTTCTCCAAACTTCAGTTTCCTAATTATTTCTTCCTAAAGCAGAAGGAAAAGGACAGTTAAATTTTTGAATAAAAATGCTCTTAATTCTTGACATCAAAACCTGCCAAAAGTTGGGACGCCTGGGTGGCTCGGTCATTAAGCATCTGCCTTCAGCTCAGGTCATGATCAGGGGGATGGAGCCCCCCTGGAGCTGGGCTCCCTGCTCAGCGGGAAGCCTGCTTCCCCCCCTCTCATTCCCCCTGCTTGTGTGTCCTCTCTAGTAGTGTTTCTCTCTGTCAAATAAATAAATAAAATCTTTACACAAACAAAACAAAAAACCTGCCAAAAGCAAGTACAAAAAAAAAAAAAATCTGAGACCTATATATGTCAAAAACTGTAGTGAACTAGATTTGATTAGATTGAGCCATGTAAATAAAGGAAAGAAAAAAATGTACAGTGAACTAAACATTTTTGAAGAAAAGAGAAATTTTGCCAGATTTAAAATAGTACAATTGTAGGAATGCTTTGCCTAAAATAGAACACATAAAGGACCCCATTCTCATATACCCTTTAACCATCTATTTTCTCTTAAACAATAATTTTCATCTACTTCGAAGGTTGGTGAGACACTCTGAATAAGGAACAAAATCAAAGACCATTGTAGATAATAAAAATTTTGAACATTTAGATTGGAAAGAGTACAGATTCCCTTTTTAAGGCGCTTTCAATTACATTTGATTATTAAAGAATGACTTCATTTTATATTGGGTCACTAATGTAAAACACGCATTGCCTCCAAATATAACTCTGCTGTGCAAAAGTGAGCGTGTATATAATTGTATGATCTAATTCAAACCTAATTAGAATCAGATTAATCAACTAATATAATCAATGTCACTAAATCTCCATGACCCCAGTTACATACCTTCCTATGTCTTTGTCCATTTATTCTATTTTCTTTCCTGTCTTTATGGAAAGTGCCCATGCTCCTAGCTAACCAAATCCTGCCACTTGTCCATTTGTCCATTTGATCCCATCTTCACTTATGAGAAACAGCATTCCAGCAATTCTGCAATGTCCCCTCTTTCCTTACTTAACTCCTGTCAATATGCGATGTTATTTTGCATATGTTGTTATTTCTCTCATCCAAGACAAAGACAAAAAAAAAACCCTCTTGGCCCCATGCACCCTTCAAGCAGCTACCCAGGCTTCTTTTTCTTTATAGTGAAACTTGCTAAAAGTTTTGCTTAGGCTTGTTCTTTCTTCCCAATTCTCTCTTCTCACTCTTTTCGAACCCCCTATTCCTGCTATCCCACTGAAAATGTTTTATTAAGATCCCCAGTAACACCTGTGTCCTACCATATTTACCTGCTACCTCCTGGCTGCTCCCTCTCAGCCTTCTTTGCTGGTCTCCTCACTCTACACATCCAAGTGTACAAGGACAGAGTCCTTGATAACTGCCCTTTTACATCTTCTCAAACTCCTTGACAGCTTAGCCAACTTTAAATACCTCTTTACCTAAACATCTTCTGCAGGAAGCCCTCTCCCTAACTCCAAATTTGTTTAACCAACTCCCCACTCAATATCTCAGATTTAAGGTTTGTAAAACTGAGCTCCTAACCCTCCTCTTGGGTACTCCTCTAATTCAGTAAGTCAACTGCATGCCTTCAGTATTCAATCCAAAACACTTGTCATGATTGGTGTGTGTCTGTCTCTCAGGACAATACCCAATTCATCAACAATATGTTGCCTCTAGACATATCTAGAATCTGCCCATTGTTTATCATCTTCATGGCTGCACTCTGGTCTAAGCTGCTCATGTCCTTCATGCATTGTTGAACCAGCTTTCCACTGTTTATCTTCTTCTGCACTTACCATATTATGTATACTCTATTCTCAACACAACAGCCAGATTAATCCTGCTAAAACTGTAAGTCAGATCACATCACTTGATGTTTGACACCTTCCAACAGTTTCCAATGTAGGTGAAAGCAAACCTTGAAATCCTTACAATAGTCTATAAGGCCCTAAACATGATCTGCCCTCTCTCTGACCTCATATCTCCATTCTCCCTATCTCCATCGTCCTTCTTTACCCATACCTCCCTCCATGCTATTGCTTAAACACATCAATGAAAAGCTGATGAAAGCTCCCACATCAGGGCCTTTGTACTAACTGCATTTTTTCTGCCTAGCACGCTCACCCCACAGCTAGACTTGTCAACCCCTCACCAAGGCCTTTTCTGGTGCCCTGGCTAAAATTATAACCTTTATCCTACTTCCACCCTGACATTTTTCTATTGTCCTTCCCTGGCTTATTTTTCCCTTGAGCATTTATCACTATCTAATACAGTTTATATTCAATTTATTCATCTTTTTATTGTCTGTTTCCCTGACTAGAATTTATAAACTCTATGAAAGCAAAAATATTTGTGTTTAGCTCTCCAACAGAAAATAGTTCCTGGTACATAAGAGACATTCAGAAAACATTTGCTGAATAAATGAATAGAACATTTATTTTGAGAATACTAGGCTCCTGCCAGAACTACGTAATTGTAAAATGAGTTCATGGACTCTTGCCTCTAGGAAATCTATAAGCATTTAGAAAAATAATTCATGTATTTAGATCTGAGGGACTGAGTAAGGTTGAGGTACTTTAACTTAAACTGCCATTTCCCCTTCTCTTCCTTTCTCAACCACCTTCCCTACTAAAACCCCTTTTCTGAATAATAAGAAGGCACAACTTCAGGACAATCTGAAGCATTCTAGGTCACTCTGCTCTTTCCCATCCATACCCCTGGCTGGATAAGATCTCACATGTTTTTTTTTTTTGTTTTGGGGGTTTGTTTTGTTTTTGTTTTGTTTGTATTTTTCTTTTTTAAATCTCACATGTTAAAGGCAGCCAGCTTCGAGGTGGAGATAACGAAGGTGAACACATACATATCTTGTTTATTCCTTATGTACCCTTCTTTAATAAAACATAGCATGCCTTGGTGTGTGCGTGTAAGTATGCATGCTTGCTTGCTTTATTGATAATGAGCTGTCCCATTGTATAATACATATTTTTAACATTAAAGATTTTTGGAGAAAAAACTTTTTTCACAACATTTTTCATTACGATTTATCATCTTTAGAATAGTAAGCCCAAATGAGATCTTCAACCACGGTAATGAATGTACCCCTCTTTACCTGGAGCAGATGCAGAGTGATCGGGCAGATTTTCACTCTCCTCGTCAGTGCTTTCATCGTAGATTGTGCCTCTCTCAGCAGTCATTTCACAATGTGTTGTGGTTTCCCTAGAAACAGAGAAGGGTAAAATTATAAATGTTTGGCTCACCTGTGGCTAGGTATCAACTTCACCAGTAAGTAATTATAGAAGATATCCCTGGAAAAATATTGTAGTTAACAAACATATATTGAAATACATACGATTAAGATGAAAGTACTTTAAAGACTATATGTTAACTCTCTTAAGAATAAGTTTCCCTTCTTCCTAATTTAAATGTGGTCTAGTGCTCACTATAATCAACTCTTCAATCAGTTTCTTATCATATTATTCATATATCAAAATACTATTATTCCAAATTATCTTCTGTGGCTTAGTGTTCAGTATTTTATTGATCTCAAAGCACTTCTGCCTTGCTTTTCCTGCCTCCATATTCTCAGAGGTACCCTTCTTCTTATCATGAAGATGCCAAGTAAGGCACAGAGAGTTTATAGGACTTATCCAAAGTTGTGTACTAAAAACATGTATCAGTGCCAGATAGCACTTAACTAGGAGCATCTGACATCAAATGTTACATTCTTCATATAAAGACATTAGTAAACCGTGGCATTCTCTTGAATTCAGGGCAAAAGATCCAAACCTAGATCCACTAAAATAAGTAAGTGGATAAATAATAAATAAGGTAGTAAAACAATAAAAATCAGACTAAAATAATTATGAATGTCCGAACCATACCAGCTATAAGTCACCTGTGAGGACACATCTACTACTCAGAACCACTTGATTCTAAAATTAACCACTCTACCAGTATTACAATGTGTATTCAACTCTACAGTTTTGCAGAAGATAAAAGTTTTTATTATTTTTAATAATGCCTAAAAATTACACAAATAATACTTACATAAACCATATGCCGGTTTTAAGTGTAGCTATGACAGTGGGCAGACATGGAGAGATGATGCTGAGAATTCTCTCACCCACTGCATCCAACAGCCAGAGCATCCAACCTCACACTATCAAATGATCTGGCATTACTAAAAAGTGGCACCTGACTTTCATTAAATTTGGAGGGAAATTCCATTTAAATTTCTCTATCTGCTACCTCAAAACAGACAACTCAAAATACCTTTCATGCTCAATGTTCTTTTCGAGTCCTTGAACTTCATTTAACAATTTACGTAGGCTTCTAATCTTCACTTTCTTCTCATTCAGCACCAGAATAAACCGCTTATAAAGATCAGTCTCCAAAGCTTCTTTAGCACTCACACATTTTTCAAATCTAAAATGTGAATAAACAAATAAACATGCAAGTTTTTTTAGCATTAATACTACTCAATCCAATACTGAAGATGATTTCAAGAAAACTTTTCAAGGAAAATACAATTAAAAATCATTTTTATAAGTTTTCATTGACTTAAACTTTTATACAGTCAAACAATTAGAATTTATTGTTTACTAATATTGGTAATTTATGCAGTGAGATAAGGATCAATATTGGAAAATGATACCCAAAAAGCTTTTAAAAAAATCTTAATGCCTAAATTTAATCATTTATTTATATCCACGGTTTATTTCCAAAAGCGTATTTTTATGGAAGGAATTACACACAAGAGTAATTATAGCCCATGTTTTCTGTACTTTGCTAATATTACTATAATAGCAACCATGATCTTCTTTTGTCATTAAGTGATTTACCTCAACAGTTTTCCCAGAAAAGACTATGAACTGCTGCACAAGAACATGACTTATGCAGGTATATCTTTAGCACCACTGCACCACACAGACAGACTCACATATGCATTTATATACTGAATGAAAGTATCAAACTTGAAATTTCAGAGTAGAGGTTAATGAAGCAGCAAATGTGAAAGACTATATATCTTCAATTACAGATATATAAGACAAAACACAAAATTTTCTGTCATTTCTAGTTCTTTCCACAATGTTCAAATGAACTAACAAGAGATTATACTAATTTTATTCTCCCAGATATAAAGAGAGCTAACAAGCAGACTGCATATATAAGATATGCGCATACACACAAACCATGAATAAATCTGTATTTTAAAGGTTCAAATATAAATTATTTCATATAAAATAGTGCTTTAAATGTAGTCTTGTTCTGCCTAGTTTTTCTCTTTATGGTTTATTTATACTTGCTGTATAGGTATTCTAGTATTTCCATTTTATTTGTATTTATGTATATACTTTATATATTTGCATATAGAATTTCTCGTTGAAAATTTATAAACAAAAATGTCAAAATTTGATAACTTTGATATACATGTCCCTATGCTTTCAACATTTCTATTTATCTAGAGATGCAAAGAACTTCGGCCTCTTACAGAATGAAAAGGAACAAAAAGCAGTATATTTTCTGGGAGCAATTATAGCACTCAGAGCACAATCATTGCCATGGCTGTGAACTCCATAAGGGCAGAGAGCATGTGTGTTTTATTGACTGCTTTATCTTCAGTGCCTAACACAGTGTTTGGTATTCAATCAATGTGGAGTAGCTATTAGATAAAATCAATAGGGGTGCCTGGGTGCCTCAGTTGTTAAGCATCTGCCTTCAGTTTAGGTCATAGTCACCCGATCGAGCCCTACATTGGCCTCCCTGCTCAAGAGGAAGCCTGCTTCTCCCTCTCTCAGTCCCCCTGCTTGTGTTTCCTCTCTAGCTATGTTTCTCTCTGTCAAATAAATAAAATATTTCAAAAAAAATTAATAGTGAGTTAATATGGACACCTTATAAGGAGAATGAGTGATTCTGAATTTATTCTTCACCACTTTAACAGCTATTCACCATTTTAACAGCAACATTTTTTATCCCCTTCAGCTTCTAAAAAAAAAAAATGTGGTAAATATCAGTAAAACAGTACTCCTTTCATCAAGCAAAACTCTTTAAGAAAGAAGTACACCAAAAAGTGTGGGGGGAACAAACAGAGCCAAATTTGAAGAGGAACTGCCAGTATCAATGGCTTAAGCAGGAACGTGTCACTGCATTTTTATTTCAGATGCAAGTGTTAAACATTATAACTCATTTTCTTGAACTATTTTCTAATGTAACATAATAAGAAAAATTTTAAAAGATGACCAGAGGGGCGCCTGGGTGGCTCAGTCGTTGAGCGTCTGCCTTCAGCTAAGGTCAGGAGCCTGGAGTTCCGGGATCCAGTCCCACATGGGCTCCCTGCTCAGTGGGAGGCCTGCTTCTCCCTCTCTCACTCCCCCTGCTTGTGTTCCCTCTCTTGCTGTGTTTCTCTCTGTCAAATAAATAAATGGGATCTTTAAAAAAAAAAAAAGACCAGAATATACATACCACCAAAATACTTTAGTATGCTATAAAATACTTTACACAAAGGCAAATTAAAAACCAATTGTGATAAGGAGGGGGCAAGATGGCAGAGAAGTAGGAGACCCCATTTCAAAGGGTCTACTGAAGTGACCTAAATATTTTCCAGAACACTGTGAACACCCACGAAATCAGCCTGAGATGTAAGACTACACACTTCTGGATCTTTATGGGGGCAGAAGAGCATAAGAGGAGAGCTAAAGTAGAGCGAGAGCACTCGGACTGATTTTGAAGGAGAAACAGAAGGGGTAGGGAGCCACCAGAAGCGACCCATTGGAGAGTGATACCCCAATATGAAAGTGCCCAGTACTTGGGGAGCAACATCAAATTACCATCTGGTTAAAAGCACTCAAAAACAAAGGGTCTTAAGAGGCAACCAGGGGAAGCTGACAACCACTGGCCGGGACATAAAACTGAGGTTGTGGGCTGGTGGTAGAAAGTGCTCCCTGGCCACTGAGGGAACGGGGCAGCAGGGCTGAAGCCCCTGACTCCCGCTTGCACCACCGCTTGGGCTAGACACAGGAAACCTGCCACCGAGGTGACTCTTGCCACAGCCTTCCGCGTGAAGTGCGGGACTGTGGGGTCCTAGTGCACTCAGCATGGGTGTGGGCTGCAGAGAGCATCTGGACAGCGAAAAGTTCGCACAAACCGCTATCACTCAGAGTTTCTGTGGCAAGGGAGTGAAGCGACAGTACCTCAGGCGCCATTGTGGCTAGCGACTGGGGATGTGCACCACCTGTGAGAGGTGGTGTGGTGCACAGGAGAGTGCAGACTTAGAGTCTGTGTGTCCCAGACCATCCAGAAGGGAGCTGACTGAGGCGTCTCTCTGAGACAGAGGTGTGGGTGCAGACAGCTTACTTTGCCCTGACTTTCAGAAAAGCTGCAAAAAGCTGAAAAAGCACAAAAACCTCCAGAGAACAAAAGCCTGAAAACCTTGTCTCCATAGAGCCCATAGGGGTGGGGAGACTCAGCCCAAGCAACATTGACTGAAAAACAATACAGTGGGCCCTTCCCCCCAACAGGCAAGCCAGAAGAACAGGAGGACAAACACCAAAGGGTCTCCATAAAACTGTAAAACCCCAACACGGGAGAAAAAACAATATATAAAGTTCCCAGTACTACCCCAAAACCTGTATATTTTATAGATACAGCTTTTCATTTTATTTTCTTTTTAACTTCCTTTCATTTTTATTTTTAAGTTTCCATTTTAAATTTTAAATTCACAATTCTTGTTCTTTTACTTTTTTAACCAACTTATTATTGCAACGTGATATTTAATACAACATTCCATAATAATTTTAACCATGAACTTTTCTCATACACATACTTGTGTTTGTTTCTTTTTTAAAATATGCATATAGATATAAGCTTCAAGATAATCCTTCATTCCTATTCAATACTACACCTATATATAAACCAGTTTTAATTTCCCTATATCTCTAGAACGTGGAGTCCTCTAACAATAATAATAAGATACACCCAGGAGGAACTGAAATACTTTGCCAGCCCACAGCGAGGATTTATACTTACTTTCCCATCCTATTCTTCTGTCACTGTTTCTATCTATTTGTTTTTGCCTTTGTAATATATAAATACTGTTCCTGGGGGTCGTTTGGGTTGGGTTTTGCTTCTTTATTTTTTTCCCCTTTCTTTTACTTTCAATGGTCTTTTTATTTATTCTTTTTTGTTTCTGTGTCATATAAATCCTACCATTGGGGCCCGTGTTAGCCAGGTATTTTCTTGCTTCTTTACTCTTTTTCTGTTTTCTCTCTTCTTCCTTTTTGGTGGTGACTTCTGATTGTTGTGAAACCTCCCAACGAGCAACTAGCCTGAATCATGGTTGACATATTCAGCTATACATCCCCACAACCATCCCTCACCAAAATGACTCGGAGGAGGAACACCCAAGAGAAGAAAAACTCAGAGTCTGCAACCTCTTTCACAGAACTAGTGGAAATGAACACACAATATGACAGAAATGAAATTCAGGGTACCAATTATCCAAGCAATGGCTAAGTTGGAAAAGAACATTAGTGGCAAGATACAAGTTCTAAGGCTGGAAGTGAAAGTCGAATTGGCAGAAGTTAAAAATGCTATCCAGGAGATCCAATCTAATATAAATACCCTAACATCTAGGGTAAGTGAAGCAGAAGATCACATTAGGAGGGCGCCTGGGTGGCTCAGTTGGTTAAGCGCCTTCGGCTCAGGTCATGATCCCGGAGACCGGGGATCAAGTCCCACATTGGGCCTCCTGCTCGGCGGGAAGCCTGCTTCTCCCTCTCTCACTCCCCCTGCTTGTGTTCCCTCTCTCGCTGTGTTTCTCTCTGTCAAATAAATAAAATCTTAAAAAAAAAAAAAAAAAGAAGATCACATTAGAGATCTAGAAGACAGACTGACAGAAGGAGGAGCAGGAAAAGTCTTGGAGCAAACAGCTAAAATCCCATGAAAATAGAATTAGGGAAATAAATGATGCCATGAAACACTCCAATATCAGAATTATTGGAACCCCTAAGGGAGTTGAGAAAGAGAGAAGGCCAGAAGATACAGTTGAAAAAAATTCTGAAAAAAAATTTCCCTAATCTGGGGAATGAAACAAGTGTTCATGTCCTAGAAGCAGACGGAACACTCAATGAGGCTAGAAAAACCTCCAGGCACATAATTGTGAAATTCATGAATCATAAATACAAAGAATATGTCTTAAGGGCAGCTAAGGGGAAGATATTCCTTACTTACAGAGGGAGCACCATCAGAATAACATCAGAATTGTCCACAGAAACCTGGCAAACTAGTAAGGGCTAGCAAGACATATTCAGGAAATTAAATTAAAAAAAAAATCAACTAAGGATAATGTAACCAGGAAGGTTAACTTTCAAAATTGAAGGAGGGATAAAGAGCTTCCAGCGGGACGCCTGGGTGGCTCAGTTGGTTGGGCCACTGCTTTCGGCTCAGGTCATGATCCCGGAGACCCGGGATCGAGTCCCACATCGGGCTCCCTGCTCGGCGGGAAGCCTGCTTCTCCCTCTCTCGCTCCCCCTGCTTGTGTTCCCTCTCTCACTGTGTTTCTCGCTGTCAAATAAATAAAATCTTTAAAAAAAAAAAA
>PITA01015341.1:0-50421 GCA_004023965.1 Spilogale gracilis
CAATGAATGGAAAATACTTTTTACATCATAGATTTCATATCTCTTTGCTATAACATATGATCTGAATCAAACCAAGATTAGCACTTTATTTTCCTGAGGAATATAGTGTTAAAACAGCTTAAACAGGGGGGCCTGGGTGGCTCAGAGGGTTAAGCCTCTGCCTTTAGCTCTGGTCATGATCTCAGGGTCCTAGGATGGATTCCCACATCAGGCTCTTTGCTCAGCGGGGAGCCTGTTTTTTCTCTGCTCTCTCTGCCTGCCTCTCTGCCTACTTGTGATCTCTCTCTGTGTCAAATAAATAAATAAAATCTTTAGAAAAAAAAAAGAATATTGACATATTTTTAGATCTTCTTTGGTTGCTTGTTTCAAAAAGTGCTTTTTTCCCCAGCTTTTATTACGATTTTATTTTTATACACATGACTTAGTATTTATCATCAAATTTTGCATTTTTTACTGCAATAGAAGAAAATGAGTTCTAACATGTGTTTTGAGTTTTCTAACATTCATTTGAGTTTTATTAAAAAGTGCTCTTTTAATAAATTTTTCAGTCAAGCATAATTTATTAACACTAGGCTGTTTAATAAATTTAAACTTAATAATTTGAAATAACATTTGTATAGATATATATATGACTATTACTATTTTACTATACATTAAATTTAAGAAAAAATTAATCTTGTATAAAAGTTTTGAGTAATATTTACAGTAAAGGACTGAATTGATCTTTTAAAGACTTAATTTTTGGTTGTCATCATATCTGTCATCAGACAGTTTGGGTTCAAATCCAGACTCTAGCACTTCCTGCCTATATTCCTCAATTTATTCATCTATAAAAAAAAGATATAATAAGTCTCCAATATTACTGTTGAGAGGATTGGATAAACTAATTCAATCAAAATATTAGCATATACAAAGCTCTCCTGGATCAGCTATAT
The DNA here is from genome assembly GCA_004023965.1 of Spilogale gracilis. Taxonomy (NCBI): domain Eukaryota; kingdom Metazoa; phylum Chordata; class Mammalia; order Carnivora; family Mephitidae; genus Spilogale; species Spilogale gracilis. Next base: position 936 of record PITA01015341.1, read on the forward strand.
TACTCTCATTATTGATAAAGTACTCTTTAATATAAAGTTAACACAAATTTAAATTTGAAAACACTACAACCCAGAGGTTCCCATTCTTAAATGCTGTATAAGAAATATAATTACAGTATATTGAAGTGTATATCACTGTACTAATTGTTCATAGTTTTTTATGCACATACCATACACCCTTACATTGTATCTAAGTCTCTTGAGGGAAAAAAAATGTGGCTAATTTATTTTCCCCATCTCTTGTCCTCTGTCTCTCCTTTCTTTTTTCCTTTGTATCAATGCATATTTATTAAGCACCTACCTTGCAGTAGGTATGCAGTAGTAGGTACTTTTGTAGGTCTGAAGTTGAAAGGGCAAGCAAGACAAAGTCTCCACCTTCATGTTGCTTAGGTTCTTATGAAATTTAATTAAAATTCTGTTACTCTTGGTACATTCAATATCAATGTTGGAGTACCAAATAAAAAAATGAAGACATAAATAAATATATACATGATAAATATTTTAGAAAGTGTATTTTTATGCAAGAAATTGCAAAAGATGTAAATTTCCATAACAAGCAACAAAATCAAGAAAAACTACAGTAAATCAGGGTATACTGATAATAGAATGGTTATATATTATTATCTGATAAATTTTATTTTTTTCATGTGAGCAAGCACTAAATAAAGTTAGAGATATTTATAGTCAAGCCACAATAAAAGTTTTATAATTTATAGGAGGGATTGTCTATTTTGATGAAAAAAAGATCTTAACAAATTATTTAAATTATAAGAATTTTTAAGTGTACTTTATGATATAACATTTTATTTTGAACAAAATATTTAACACATCCTTTATTTTTATATCTTATTATCAGTGTCAGAAAAATCCAGATATGAGAGAACCCAGACATAGCAAGTATAATGCAATAGAATAAGGAAGCCTCTATTGAAATAGCTTGTCCATATAATAGTATCCACAAACTTTTGATTCTAAACTTCATAAATTACTGACTTTTAAATAATATGTCTTCTATTTATTGTATATTCGTATATTATTTAAAGTTTTTTAAAAGCCCAGTTAATGATTTAATCATCTGTTTATAATACAGATGAAATTTTAGAATGACTAAAACTAAAAAAGAGGCTTTATTTTCATGATCTTTAAAGATCTTTTCATGATCTTTAAAATATGTATATGTATAAATCAGTGAAATATATTTATTTTGAAAACTCTTGGAACCTTAGTAAATGTAAAGTCAAAAAAGTCAGTAATTACCTAAATTTGCTGTATTAGAATATATCTATCTCAGTCTGAAGCTTTGTACTCAATACAGTGTCTTGTACAAAGAGATAATATCTTTTGGTTGAGAATCCTGGATAATTAGTTTATCTAGTAATGCCTTTGATCTACAAACCTCAGGTTTCTAGCATGTGGTTGAAGGCTACTGGATCATTTATGAAGTCCTTATTATTCTATTCTATGAGGAAGATAATACTATTATTTCCACTTAAAAGATTAGGAAACTCAGGAATAGAATGATTATACAACTTGATCAAATCACACTAGTCAGAGGTTGAGCTGAGATTTGATCCCCAGCTATCACACTTAGGCTAATGCTCAATGATATGACACTGTGCTATATTTCTCAATGAATGGCCAAAATATAGGAATACCTAGCTAAATTGGCTCCTTTTTTATAATACCACTGAGATACTATAGGGTGGACTTTGTAAGCCGATGACTTGTTTTAATTTAGGCAGATTTTTGTTCTTTGTTTTTCAACTCAAAATGCCCCAAACTCAAACCAACTCCCTCAGCTTTGTTCCCTCTCTTTCTCATTTGGTCATGTGTTCATTCATTTATTCACTTAGATTGAGTTTGTTGTTGATTTACAGTGGGCTAAACACACAAATACAAATGATTGTTACTTTTGTCATCAACACTATATGGAGACATCTATGCTTCCTTCCTGCTTTCTATAACCAGCCACAAGTCTATCAATTATTCTCCTTAATGTCTCCAATAGTGTCTTGCCTTTTTCCTCTCCATTCCACCATTAATAGTTTGAGACCACCAACTGAGGTCTTTATCACTTTATCACTTGACTACTACAACAACTTCTGGAATAATCTTCTACCTCCAATCTATCCTGCACATCAATATCAGATTAATTTCCCCCAAATACTTGAATATATAACAAGTCCCATTATTAGCAGAAAAGGTACTAATTTAAGAACGAGACATTGACCCTGTGGAAACTTAGTTTTCTCCCTGAAAGACAATCTTGAATCACTGCCAAAGCATTCTTCATAAAGTACTCGGTGAAAATGTAAAACTAAAAATGCAAAGTTGATGAACTATGTTACTCCCCCATTTAAAATCCTCAAGGTTCACTTTTGCTCTAAGGATATGTCTTAATTCCTTATCCTTAAAAGGTTTTTTATTCTCTGGACGCTGCCAATTTCTCCAACCCTGTTTCCCTACACTGTCCTCAGTTTTTATGTCATAGTCAAATTGAACTTCTGGAATAAGTCACACTACTTCCTCTACTGGACTACTTCCTATTTCAATTGCTTACTATGTCCTAGATGGCTTTTCCTCACTGCATCCACATTCTCTGTCTTCCTCAGTCTGCTCTAGACATATTGTGCATTTCTCTACCCCATCAAGCCGTGTTCCCGCCTTTGCACTTGCTCTACCCAGTATGCCTCATAATCTTTCCTTGGATATGTATATGACAACCACCCTTGTAATCATATGCTCAACTTTCTCTTCTTTATTACAAAGACTTAATAGTAAACTTTTCTGCATTTACTTCCATATAGGTATTAAATCTTTGTGAATCTGGCTTCCCCATTCATTCTGCTAAAGTCAGTATGAATCTCATGACTGTCAAATCCAACACCTTGTCTGCTTTCAATTTCCCCACATCAGGACCATTTTTACTATCATAAAGCTTTTTATTCTGTGTCAGTGTACACACTTTCTGGGTTTTTTTTGCTTTTTTGTTTTTTGGTAGTGCAGTATTTAAGTCTGTTTCTGATCACTCTTCCTTTGTCATATTCATGTCTAATTCCAAGGTTTTATCTTTAGCTTTCCACTGTTTCTGTATTCTTTTTTTTTTAAAGATTTTATTTATTTGACAGAGAGAAACACAGCCGGAAAGGGAACACAAGCAGAGGGACTGAGAGAGGGAGAAGCAGGCTTCCCGCCAAATGGGGTACCCGATGTGGGGCTCGATCCCCAGTCTCCGGGATCATGACCTGAGCCGAAGGCAGTTGCTTAACCAACTGAGCCACCCAGGTGCCACCTCTTTCTGTATTCTTGCATGTACTCCAGTAGTTTCAAATATTATTGCTTTGCAGACTATTCCTAACATTATATATTTAGCTTTGACCCTTGTACTATACTATAGATCCAAATTTCCTCCTGATGGTTCTCTACTTGTAAATGCCCTGCTGGCATATGAAACCCACAAAACTCACATAAAACTTTGAGTACTTCCCTCACAGCTTTTTCTTATTTTGTGTCTCCTAAATCAGTATTTGATAAGAAAACTTAAATTTATATTTGACTCCACCTTATTTTATTCCTATATCTGATTGTCACATATTATTGATTTTTCCCCTGAAATGTCCCTGGTATGCTTTCCCTTCTATTCTATCAGTCCACTAACTGCTACAGGCCCTTATCATGTTATTGCTTATATGTGCTTTAGCTTCATAACTGATGTCTTCCCTTTAATATCCTGCCACTTCAATGCAAGCACCACATCGCTCTGCTCTCTAGCCTTGCTCTCTCAACACTATCAGAGCACTCTGTATTGCTATTAAAAGACTCGCTTTATTCTTCCAAATACTGCAGTTGATTACATGCATGTCTGCTTTTGGCATCAGATTATTAATTCCTCAAGGGCAGAAGTGGTATCTTAGCTCCTTTTATATCCTCCATAGGGTCACCTTGACCACAGCATGCATTTAATAAATGTTTGTTATATTGAGATATGTGAGAAAAAACAACTCAGGAAATATATCATCATTGTACAAGGCTTGCTGGAATGCTATCCTCTACTGTGATATAAGAAAATAATACTACATTATTGTCCCTAATTATCGATGTTCAATATTGGCTAATATTTATTATCCTTGGTATTTAGTTTTAAAATAAATAATTGTTCAGTAGTACACTGGACAAATTAAAGAGAATAGAAGTATATATTGACTTACTATTCATGTAATTCAGAAATCAATGATTATTTCATTTAAATTTATCTCAGTACCTATGAGTAAGACAATGCTTTAAAGAATATTAACCTTTTTGAGAATTCTCTATGTGTAAAAAGAACATAGAAGGAATTATTCTTTTTCCAGTATCATATCCAAAAGATATAAAAGAATTAATTCACATGCATAAATTTTGACCATAACTCTGGTTTCTTTCTAAGGTTCTGTAAATAGATAGGTGACTTACCTTGTCAATGTTTTTATTCTGACTTGTCTAAAACAAGTAATATGACAAATTTTTGACATATATGTTATGAAAAGCTAAAAATGTGGTGTAAGAGCAAACTATTCTCTACAGATTTTCAAACAAAATAAATCAAGATGTTGTAATACAAAGACTGTGGGTCTTTAGAATTAGACAGACCTGGAACTGAGTTGTGACTTTAACATGCACCAGCTCAGAAATCTTGAGAAAAATGTTAAACTCTTAAGTTTCCTCATCTTTAAAATGGTGATAATGGCACCAGTCTTAGAGTAATGAGAATAGAATAAGATAAAGTATAACAAATAATTGAAATATGCAAATATTTAGTGCTTAGAAAATGCTTGTTCCTTTTTGCTATCTTATCCTTCAAAGAATAGAAAATAGACATAGTCAAAAAATATGACCTTGGAATTAATAAAGAGTTCATTATATTCATTTTTTTTTCAAGACTATTTGTTGATGATCTACTAGGTTCCAGACAACATCGTGCCTTAAACAGTAGAGCATAATGTGGCTAAGGGGCCAAGAGAGCAGTGTTGGCTCTAGTGTCTTGGGAGCTCAGACTTGGGAGCTCTATGATCACCGGCTAGTGGCTGATGCTGTCTCCCACTTGTGATAATCATTTTAAAGATGTATAATAGGATTAGGACTAGTTTTGAGGGGGAAACATGTACTCAATTTCAATTTAAATATCCTTTATTTGAAATGCCAGCAGATTGGCCAAGCATATATACCTAGTAGGAGACAGGAATAAAGGATTATAGACCAACATGCTCTAGAAAAGCAGTGGCCATATCTTGTTCATTCAATATTTTATTTCCCTGTGTTCAAAGTATCTGATCAATCAGTAATAACAATGATGAAAAGAAAGCTAATAGAGCACTTGCCATGTGCCAGGTTCTGTTCCAAGCATTTTAAATATGTAGTCCATTTAGCCCTTATAACCATACTATGAAGTAGGTGCCACATTTTCTGATGAGAAAGATGAGGCACAAATGTATTAAATGAATTGTTCAAGGTCACACAAGCAGTAAATAAAGCTGACATTAGCACCCAAGTGTTTTGGCTTCAACTACCCAACCTAATTTGCAAAATTAAGGAACAAAGAACAGATTTGGGAGCTAAGGGTAGAGATTTGAGATTGTTCATGTAAAATTGAAAACTGAGTCGGAGGGAATAGCTAAATTCTCCCAGGGACATATAAAGAATAAGAAGAGAAAATGGCTGAGGAACACCAACATTTAATACAGGGTAAACAGAGAACATCAACAGTTAATATGATGGTTAAGATTCAAAGGAACAGAGAATTGTGTTAGGGGGCAAAGCAGAAGAAACTTGTAAAAGTAGAAAATGTGTCAATATGCCAAGTTAAGTTAGAGATTCAAAGCATATCTCTTGGAAGAGTTATTTCAGAGGCAGAATAAGGGAGAACACAGAATGGGCAATGGAATAAAATATACTGCTGCATAATAACACAGAGAATAGGCAGAGCAATATTTTCATGTGTGTGCTGCTAATTGTTACTCAGAGGACATGAGTAGTGGGACATTTGGGATATATACTAACTAGCATTTTCAAGAACTAAAAAAAGAAGGTATCTCTTACAGGCTTAAACAAATCTCACAATATTTAATTCCTATTTTCTAAGAAGTAAAAGTCTGATGGTGTGAAGCTAACAAATAGAGAGAGATAAAGGTGAATAGTAAATTCTTGATGGCTTTGAAATTATGAACAATGTTTTAAAATTTAGATACAACATGAGGAATAATTTCTCATTTCAGATTCGGTCTCGTTTCCCTTTTATCTAGTGCATGTGAAATAATTTTCCTCCATAGACTATCAGAATTTCTTGGCATTACTAGTACTTAATAATAAAATCTTGTCATTGTGCTTATCATTATGTTGGAATTACATAGAATTTTAAATTCTTCATTTGGTAACAACAGCCCAGTAACATATAAAGGAAATCTCAGAGACTACATCTTTCTTTCTTTCTTCAGCTCTAACAACAGAAGAAAACTCATCAGCTTTGGGACCTCAGCATTCCCTACCCCCAAAGGAATTCTTTTTACTCATAACTCTTCACTGTAAGAAGACTGTAAGTTGTTCTGAGAGAGGACTGGGCCAATTGCAGGAGATTAATGTTGTAAAGCTTACAGATATACATGGCCATAGTTTCACAACATCTTTACAGTACAAGTTATGAAAGAGCTTTTATACCATGTACCACATACTTGCTGTTATGGACATTCAATATATATTTGGCATGTGCAGTCATTCCATTCTTGGAGAGCTAAGTTTCAGGCCTTATCTCAAAATCTCCCAAATTCTAGACAGGATATATGAACTCCCTCCCCCTTTATTATAAATTAACTCTAAATCTGAAAACGAATGTAGTAGCAGATAAAGAACTTTTTTTTTTCTCTATTAACCTGGTAAAAATCTTTTTAAAATTCAGATACCTAAATTTGAATAAAAAGAAGGGAATCTTGAAACTAAGTTTTAACTTTAATATAATTCATTTAGAGGGAAAACTACTAATGAAAATTTTTTAATTATCCTTTAAGGTAGAGCTTTTGAGAAAATACACTTTCAGATAATGATTTACTTTTTCTTTCATTCATGCTACATATATTTATGGGCACTTACTATGTGTTGAGATCAAAACTATAATTACAAATTTGTTGGGCAAGGTTTGGAGGGAAAAGTATTCTAGGAAAATGGCTCAGCACATGCAATGTTCGGAAGTGATTGAGCATATAACCGAGGTAGCTTTACCAGAGAGCAGAGGGGATATGGGGAGCCATAAGGTTGGAAAGGTAAGGGGAATATGGATCCCAGAAGCTCTTATATGTCATAGCAATTGCTTTGGACTTTTTTCTTGTACTTTATAAAATCATCGAAAAGCTTTAAGTGGGGTAGTAACTTGATCAGAGTTGAATTTTCAAAACCCTTCTTTGGCATGGAATGGTGAATAGATTTCAGAAAAAAAAATAATGGATAAGTTATACATTATTTATTTCCAATCCCAATTAACCAAATTCATTGTTTTTATAAAACTTTTTTTTTTTTAAGTTTTAAGAACTGCTTGCCCTTAGAATATCTTATATAGATTCAGGATGAGGAACATACATAGGCCAGCTTCTTCCCCTTTTTGTCACAGATATTCACATACAAACACACATATGTCCACTCACCACATTTTTCTAATCTCTTTTCAAAGCTGACATATTTACTTGATGTTGTAGTTAGGTCATATACTTTGAGCTAGTTTTCTAGTAGTGATGCTCAATTTTTATTGATCATTGATAGGCTACCCACAGTAGGCTTGCCTGAAGACAAATAAAGGTAATTCGCCTCTGGGAGATACTAATTATAATACTCAAAAAAGAATGCTATTGAGTGATTACTGTGTGCCAGGCAGTATTGTAAACACTTTACTTAATCTTTTAACAATTCTCTAATTTCTATGTATGCATGATCTATTATGTAACTAACCTCACTGAGATAATTCCCTAAATTATGTGATTCAAATTTCTGCAAAGCCAATCCATATCAACAGTCCAAAAGTATGAAGTAAGCAAAATCAAACTAATGAAACTTAAAAATTTCCCTGTTGCAAAAAAAAAAAAAAAAACCAATAAAACAAAAAACACAATCTCATACTGTCATCTAAATACACTTTTTAAAATGTCAGATGATTTCCCTAACAAAACTACAGGAATATAACAGTATCACACTTATTCTCTGACTGGTTCTGAGTAATAGGAGTCAAAAGGTTTTACTCTGAAGTTGCTGAAGTACAACATCAGGAAACGTAGTAAATGATCATGTCCACTTAACCAAATATGGCACGCCAAGCAGAAAAGGAAGCAATGAATTCATTGCCTTACGATTATTCCAGTTCGATTATGCAGCCTACATCTTCTGGAAGGATGATCGTTTTATCTGGTGCTAAATGTCCTTCTGCCAATTAGTTTTCAAGTTATCATTAGTAATATCTAAGAACTGCTCATTATTTAAGCAATGAACTACAACTACCTTCTCATTTTTCTTATATGACCTACTGTTTGTGATCCAGAGAAAGAGCAGACTACTTTGGGAGACAGGGTTGCAAAGATAGAATCTCCATTTTGAAAACCAAAAGGGATATAATCAACATCTATAAAGACACAAAGGTACAGGCACCTGGGTGGCTCAGAGGGTTAAGCCTCTGCCTTTGGCTCAGGTCATGATCTCATGTGGGGTTGAGCCCCACATGGGGGCTCTCTGCTCAGCAGGGAGCCTGCTTCCCCCTCTTTGCCTTCCTCTCTGCCTATTTGTGATCTCTCTCTCTAATAAATAAATAAAATCTTAAAAAAAAAAAAAAAACACAAAGGCAGTCCACGAGATCAACATGAATTTGTTTGCAGCAGTCTTGAATCACTAGAATGTAAGAGACAACTGTTTAACATTTGAAATAGCAAACTTGAAACAACAAATATTGAAATTCCACAAAATGGGCATTTCAAGTATAGAAATGCAGACCTTCAGAGAACTAGAATGAAGATATAAGTATCTCTGAAGAAAACTTTAGATAATTAATAGATCACAAATTTATATGGGGCTACAAAAAGTAGAATCCCAATAGTTTTACATTGCTTTACATGGCAGTATACATTATATATACTGCCAATACTTGTGCTTTAGACAGTATGTGGACACAGACAGACCACTGGGCTAAAAGAAATTTTTGTAAGTCAAATATAAATGAATATATTTAGTTCTACAGGAAAAATCATGGCAGGTTCTTTTTTAACAATTTTTTTCTAGGCTACTTTTCCTCATTTGAATTTCTTCAGAAGTGTACCTCATTCCAATTCACCTCACACAGAAACCATCCCTAACCCTACTGATCCAAATGAAAGTCACTCCTGTGTACTCCAGAGCATCCCATTAATGTGATACTCATGTTTCTGTTCTGCACTGGCATCTGTGCTTGCTGGTCTTTTCCAGTAGAGTATGATATCCCAGAGGGAGGGAACATGTTAATATCTCCGCTCATTGCGCCAACCTCATGAAAGGGTTTCGTTAGTTGTTGAATGATCTCACTTCTTTTTTAAAATAAAGAACTAGGTGACAAAAAATTATTCAGAAAGGTGTTTTTGTTTTCCGAATTATTAAACATATTATCCGCTCAAGAAATGAGCATTGACTTTGCAGATCGTTATATTGCCAGATTGTTGAACATACTAAGTTACATCAGATAATATTTTTTAAGTTCCCTAAAATTTATGCCACTACTTAAAGTACTTATTAGGAAAAACTCTGGAATGGCTAAAGATGAGAACAGGGTTAAAATACAAAGTAGTTAAGATTTCCTATTCTGCCTTCTTTTATGATCAGGAAAACTCCCAACAAAGCCTACAAGCAGTAAAGGTGCCACGCATAGTAAGTTTCTTTACTCACATATTGACTGTTAGACTGTGAAATAAATTTAAGACTTTAGAAAAGAATGCAGTTCTTCCCAACTCTGGCCTTCTGTGGTTTTTCAAATCACCAGTAGTGTTTGTTTCTTGAATCCTGTAGCTCACACTTTTTAGAACTACATTCCTCAGAAACAGAATTGTTTCATGTGGCCTTCCTGATATGACAGAACATTCAAATGCACCTTTAGTTCCAAAGGACATGGAAGCATTTCCAAATGTTATCTCACCTCTCCACCGAGCTACTCCCAAGCTTGTATTGCTGCATTGCAACTGCGTTTTTATGAGCTTAAACAGGTAGAACCCAGTAGCATTCTGTGATGGGCACACATTTTGTAAAGAAGCCCTGACATCTGTTGTTCTGTAATAAGTATAGAGCCTGGATATTTGATTATTTCTTTTTAGGAGCCTCTTGTAAGAATTATCCATGAGAATTATTGTATCTATTAATCTCTGTCATTGGTGTTCGTGTAGAAGAATCTCGTTAGTAGTTATACCCTCATTTATGTTTTAAAGTAGCAGTATCAGTTCGTAAGCAACATGTTTGTAATAACAGATGGGTGCAGAAGGATTAAAGGACATTTACAAAACAATAAAATCAATGTTTTTATGTAAGGATGCTTTTCAATTATAATAATCTTATATAAGATTATTTCAATGACTATAAGTAAACATTTAAAAGTATCTTATTTGCAGTTACATAGAATTTCATTACAAACAAATTTATAATATATACATTTAATAAGAAAATTATTCTTCTAGCTGATTCAATACTTTTAGAACACTGCTGAGATTCCACAAAATGCAGCTACTAGATAATACATACAACTCTCTACCATTTGTGAAAAAAATAGCTGAAAAATTTGCTGAAAAAAATGACTATGAAGTTTAAAATTGGCATACTCTAGAATAAATATTTACCTATAAAATAATTTCACATGTATTATGTATAATAGACTCGGGCCCCATAAATATTTTTCTCAATAGATATTAAATGGATCTTGAATGTTTTCATACTTGCACAAATGATACATAATGAGATTACAGCATAGTATACTTTCTTTTATTTAAACGATAGCTATAAGTAATAAAACTCAGTCACTAGAGAGAATAATACATGCTATTCTGAATGATTTTGCTATCTGTCTGAACGTGCCGGGTTCAGGGACTAGATAAGAATTGTAATGTTGGAATCTTACAAACAGGAGACAAATGCCAAGGGAGTGATTGACAAACTTCTGCTGTGTTTAGATTTGTGAAATAAATTAAAAAGAGTAATTTGAAGTATCTATTGATTCCTTGGTTTCTAAGTGACATCTCTAGTGTGTGGTGATTTTGTTGGGTTTGGAACTACCTGGGCCTCAGAAGCATAATCTATTTATTGAAGGGTACTTGGAGAAGGAAGATAAACCTTTACCTGTAACTGTAACTTTCTTCACAAGGAAAGATGAAAGGTACACTCAAAAGTGGCTTTTCTTTTCCGTGAAAATTACAATTTGAACAGAATTAGAAGAGGCTATGATCTCAAATGAAGTTATGTAAGGATTTAGGGTATAAGAGAGGAAACTGAGGGAAAAGAAATTTCTAAGTTGTTTCTAATGATGTTTGAAAGTTATCTGAATGCTAGAATATAAAAACAAAGGTTAAATTAATTTTGAAGTCTTAAATGATTTCTTAACCAAATATGGTATGATGTCACTACTTTTTCATATTTTTCAGGATTTCTTTATAAATTTGGGGAGTATTTTTTTAAGTAACTTATAAGATGAAGATCTTTGGTGTTTTTAATGTACACACAATCTTGCAAATTCATCTGAGTCAAAGAAAAAGTGTAGTGTATTTGGGCTAGTTCAGTTTATTTCGAATTGCAAGAAAAGCAAAGAACATAGGCGCTTTATTTAGAAAGACAAGATCCAAGTCTGACTCTATCCAACTACTGACTGTGTGACTATGAGTTTTGGTCAGTTATAGTATTAAGCTCGATGCTTGAAATATAGTAAGTGTTTCAGCAAGTAGTAAAATAAGAAATTAGAAAAATGTTCATTTAAATACAAATACTTGTTACTCTCCCCAGTAATCAGGGCACACTGTCATATTTTTCCTTTAAGTTGACAAGTGATAGATAAACTATGTACAATCACTGGATACTGGGTAGAACGAAGTCTATACATCATTCAACAGCAAGTCTTTTTGTGGCATTATCTCCCTGTTCCTCTTACAATGACTGGTGAGTAGAGTCCATGTTCATTCTGTTGGACAGTTTCATCAAAATCACTGATCTGGGTTTCCTACTTGATATTTCTCTCTTTAGTCAGGAAAGCCTTTGGGGTCCAGATTAGTTTTCATAAGGGTTTTTAAATATCAACTAAGTAGTACAAAGAAAGGAAGCCTGTTAACACATTTATGCCAAAAAAAAAAAATCATTAAAAAAAGCAGGCCATAAAGATAGAAGGAACACAATAATGAAGTATAAGATTTGATTTGCAGAATGAATTTCACAACGATTTCACAAGTCCAGGATTCTTACATCTGAATACCAACAAGTCATCAACATCAGACTCTGGCTTATCAATGAAATATGGCAGTCTTTTAATAGACAATTATCTCCAACAGAGCCTGATACAGGATGTAGGGGTTTTTTTTCCCACTTGTTTGACTTATACCTTTGTTTTTCTAATTTAATTATTAATGAAGCTGTCAATCAGCAGTGGTTTCAGTAAGGTAAAGAACTGACCAGTGAACATTTGATACTGCATTTAACACGGGTCAGCAAATGTCGATAATACATGCATCTCTACTACCGCTGCCAATTTCCATAGATCTGCACTCTGCTGATTGTCTTCTCTGACCAAGTCAGTTTTCAACCTCACCTAAACTCCTTGGTTTCCCACAACAGTACCTTCACAGCAAGAGTCTTAATATCAATTTTATTATGCCTTAAAATAATCATGATAAAATAGAAATAAAATGGAATGACCCATTTCGTTCATCACCATTCCACCACCATTTAGCAAGAGCCAGGCACTGTACTCGCTAGGCAGGTGCAGCTACGGAGAGAGAGATGTGCTATTGGTCTATAGGCAGTGCCGCTCAATAGAGCAAAGGCAGAGTTCAAGGAAATCTAAAAGATTACAAAGTACAAAACAAATTCACTATTAGCACTAGACATGACTTCTGATGTTGGTTATCAACCTTATTTAACCCATGATCAGTGTTTAGCAAACAAAGCAAAACAAAATTATTCAAGAAATTGATGAGCTTTTTACCCCAATGACCTTCATGATCATGGACAACAAAGTCCTTTAAGGTGTCTGTCATTAAAACACAAAATCTAAAATCCTCCAACTTTCTTAGTAAACTCTGATGCTAAGATAATGTTCCACCTTCATTTTCTAGAATTATTATTTTTCTCCATGAAGAGCAAAAGGGAACTCCCCACAATAGGCAAAACTTTGATTAAGATGATAATTTGTATTTTTCCAGAGTTTCATAATTATTCTTTTCTGATCAATCTACTGACTAATAAGGAGATTAGATCTATAGATCTAATAAAGACCTATAGACTAGGTCTATAGACTATAGTTTTACAACTGCTCTTAAAATATAGAACCTATGTTTGTCCTCACCAGTCATTAATTTTAATAATATATTTTTTCTTTTGATGAGCAGTTTAAATTTAAAATGTTTGCCACCATTGTTTTGGATATTTAATATACATCCTTTAAAAACATGAAAGCTCCCTGGAGTTTCCCTTCTAGTAAAGGGAGGGAAGAGGATATTAACTTACCTAATCCTATTATCCCAATTTTACAGATAAGAAAAAAACTAAGGCTCAGAGAAATTAAATAAATTGCTCATCGTGGAAAATACAGGTGGAGGAGCCAGGATCCAAACTCAATCAGTGTGCTCCAGTTTCTTTGACTTTATACTTTATATTAATACATTATGTTGAAGTGCTCCAAATAGTTCTCAGAATATTCTTTTACTTGTGTGAAATATTAAAAACATGTACACACTACTAGTCACATAACTCCATTGTTACTAAGATACCCCAGCCAAATTACACACAGTATGTTTTCATTCAGAAAAATAAGACCTGAACTCACTATCAAATAAAGCAACTTCATTTCATCGTAATTTTCCATATTTATAGAAGTTTCCATCCTTACCCACATATCCTGGCCTCTTAAACTACCCCAACCTACACTTACTAACACATTTTCAGCCAAAGAAAAATATTAATCTTAAATTATGAATTTGACCTTAAAATTTTGAAAGACAAGAAAATACAGTTGATCTGCTGGATGACCAGAGAGCAAAAGACATTATATTTGAATGTTTCTCTCACACACATACACTCCCTACACACACACACACACACACACACACACACAATAACCTGGCAGAAAATAAAATGCATAGTTCCATAAAACTGTTAGATAAAAGACAAAGAAAGATTGTTTTCCTCCTGTTTTCCTGGTCATTATTAAGGGACAGTTCAATGATACCCACTAAAACCCTCCATGACAAATAAGCATTTATTGTTCCTTGAGGTACAACCATTATTATCCCACTCAAGATATACTGATAAAACCTAAATGGTGTGTTTGAAAATTAATCAAGTAACTAATGTTTTTTTCTCATCTCCTAGATTCTGATTCTGCTGGTCATCCAGACACTACTTTTGTATAATACATTGTATAGCAGTTGGCTGAGACTAAATGGGACTTCTGAATTATTCTTAAACTCTTGAAAAATTATGTTTTACTCTCAAGGTATTTCAAAATATCTTAGAAACTCTGCTTAACTGTCACTTTAAATTGAAACAGCATTTGATGATATCAAGAAATACTGCTTTTACAGGAGAAAGTATAAAAAAATACAAATGTGAAATTATAAAATTGAAAAGAAAATCTCAAAGGCATATGAACTCAGCATATGCATTCATACAGTTTTCCCATCTTCAAGGTTCAGATAAAGATTTTAATTAGCTTCCTTGAAAACTGTTGCTAACACTAAAATAAAAATTCCATTATCACCTCCTCTTTACATAGTACTCAGGATGCCATGTCCTAAAATATAATTTAAATTCCTGATTACCACTGCAATAAAGGAGTAGAGGATTACAATACAGCCAATGCTGCATTAGTTTAAGTACACTTTAGTAAATGGGTCTTTAACACTTAACTGCATTATTATACACATATAGACAAGTTACATCTTTTATTCTTCCTTGCACATGGTAGTATTTAACAAAATCCCAAATGAAAAAATACATACTTAAAGTTATTTATAATAACAAACATGCCATTGTTTTTAAAAAATGTTCTAGGTAATTATCATGAGTACAACAAACAGATGAAACTGAATTGGGTTCAATTATTAAGATAGTTACATATATTCCCCTCCCTATCTTTCTCTCTATAGAGATATTTATATATCTTTCCATGTGTGTTCCTGCCATAATGAAATGTGTGCAGGGTATATATAAGAGCATTTTTAAGTCTGTCATTCATTATCTCTTAATTACTTTGATAATTTAATTACTGCTACAAATATAAAATTTATGTTCAATTAATAAGTCAAAAGAAAAAAGTTCTTTATCAAATGCATGCTCATTTAAAGCGGAATACACAAATAATGGAAGATAATGTTTGATTTACTTCTGAAGCTGTAATTTGCAGCAGCCTTATTTTCATGGTCAAGGTGACTTCCGATATACTGAGTGAATCCTTACACCAAACTGTACCAAAGAGAAAACAACATGTGTCAACCCTGTGGGTGGAGGTGACATGCAATTTAAAATGTCTAATTACACGTTTCACCTTAGCTAAACATCCTGAAAAATGACATGATCTAATTGCAGATTAATGCATTTATTTCTCTAAGGCCACAAATGAAGTAGCTAGAGGAAACATTTCTCTGATTCTCTAAGCAGCCCAAGAACTCTATTAAATATCCTTGCCATGTAAATCTGAATAAGTGTCCTGCATATCACAGACCCTAAAATAGGACTAAAATATTAGTGAATTCAAAACAGTATGGGGTTGTTTTTAAATTTAAATAGGTATTAAAATTTTCCCCAGGTTAAGGGCCCAAAACGAACTAGGCGAGAGTTAATGAAAATTTGGATGCCTGGTCTTCCAGTCCTTCCCGTATATTACCTACTTCCTATGCTCCCTCTCCATGTCCTACCTTCTTTTCTTCTTGATTTTTCTATGAAAAATTGCAAAAAGCCTCTTCCTCTGGCAATGCGTATTTGTGTTTTCTTCACCTCATACAGCAGATTGAATTTTCAAATTTCATTAAAGTTTGTGTTTGCTGGATGCCTAAATTCGTACAGGCATTGCTTCTAGTAGATTATGCAATTTGCATGATTTCTCAACCCAACACCTCAACTCTCTCTAAACTGGGGAAGACTAGAATTTGATGATGATACTGTGTACATACTGCATCAGTCTATCCATAAATGCTGAGTATTTATTAATGTGCCATACTCTGTGCTGGAAATGAAAAGATGAACAAACTCCATCTACGTGCCTCTGGAGTTAGAACAAACAAATCTACTGGGTATAATAGCAGCACATGAATATGTGCTCTGAGAAGGTTGCTCTTGCAGATTGAATGTTTCCCCCAAATTCACATTTTGAATTCTTTTTTTTTTAAAGATTTCATTTATTTATTTGACAGAAACAGAGATCACAAGTAGGCAGAGAGGCAGGCAGAGAGAGAGGAGGAAGCAGGCTCCCTGCTGAGCAGAGAGCCCAATGCAGGTCTTGATCCCAGGACCCTGAGATCATGACCTGAGCCAAAGGCAGAGGCTTTAACCCACTGAGCCACCCAGGTGCCCCACATTTTGAATTCTTAATCATCAATGTGATATTAGGTCACGATGGTGGAACCCTCATGTACAGACTTGCTGCCCTTATAAAGGAGACCCCAGGGAGCTCTCTGGCCCCAACCACCACATGCAGGCATAGCAAGAAGAAGGGTGTCTATCTGGTAGTTTGTTATGACAACCCAAATGAACTAAGATCGTGGTGGAATCTGAGATTGATAATATATATACGTTATCAGTTTCAGCTCTTCTCTATAGTTTCTAGTCCTATTTTTATACTTTACTTTTTTTCTAACTTTCTCCAGGCTTCCAATGATCTAGCCCCATAACCTATCTTTGGAAACAATCATTCGTGTTATCAGTTCCTGCCACCAGTCTATATTGTGCCCCTCTATGTGGTTAAAGGCTGAAGGTACAGTGATAAAAACAAGACTATTCCTTCAGGGAGCCTATGGGATAAAGTAATTATTTAATTGTAGTTATTAAGTGCTAAGCATGTCAAGTAAAAAATTCTGTCCTCATGGTTTTGTCATTTAAGATTAAGACTTCCTTTCTTTCATTCTACTTTCTTTTGTTTTTAATAGATTATGAGAAAATAACTCAGGATATAGAATGTGATCCAAGAAATCTATGTGGTCTCTACTGAGGAAATACTGCAAATGTTGGTATTTTCTCAAGGAGAAAGTTTGTCAACCTAAGCAATCTCATATAGCAACTCCCATTATAGGAGACCAGAATCTACAGTGTTCATTAAGCCACTGATTTAATTTTGCCCTGTTTAAAAACAAGAACAAAAACCAAGGAAATGTGGGAGTAGAATAGAATTTTATGTGGTCAAAATGTGACAAAACTGTAGTCTAGAAATATTTCAGAATTACCAATAAATTAATAGTGAAAACAGTGCTTTTTGGTATAGCTGCTATACAGTATTCATTTGAACAAAGTGTGAGTCATGTTTTCCTGACAATCCATGCTGAATTTAAAACAAATTGGTGCTATAATTTATAATACAATAGAACCTAAGACAGAGGCACATGTAGTCCAGGCTCTTTAAATCTTCTATAAATAATAGCTAAGAGAGGCACAATTGACAATGAGCAGAGGCTGGATGATGAATCATCAAGTAGTTTAAGTAAAACCCTGCCTGATTAAATGTTTTGTTTTTAAACCACCTGCATCAGTGTCTGCTGTAGCAGGACAGATCAAATTGTTCTCGGTTTTATTTTTCAAAAAGCAGACAGGCTTACAAATGATAAGTTTTATTATATTATCAAACTGATGCCAAATTGAAGTGCTGAGCGTTGTGTAACTCCAATTATCTACATTTTGGCCCAGGGTTTACTGCCAAGCAATGTTAAAGACATGGCTAACATAAATGATCAAGCTGCTCATGCTTTGAGTCGTGTGTTCATAATTTCATTTTGGTCTCTGTGGCTTAGAGAATTCATTTCTCCATCCTTCACTTCAGGAGTCTTTTTTGTTTATCCCACCAACCAGTTACCAGATGCTGTATCAACTAAGCTAATTAGTGGCGTCTCCTTCGAAAGCTGGTGCTTGCTGAGCGTGGTCATTAGAACAGGCAGAAGGGTAGACGCTGAAGACATCCTGAATGACACAGAATCTCCAGCAAGTGCTCTAGTAGCCAAATCACTAGTCGCTGCAAGGCTGTGGTGACTACACTGTGGCAAAAGATCCACTCAGGGGCGCCTAGGTGGCTTGGTTAAGCCACTGCCTTCAGCTCAGGTCATGATCCTGGAGTCCCAGGGTCGAGGCCCACCTTGGGCTGCCAGCTCTGCAGGGAGTCTGCTTCTCCCTCTGACCTTCTCTCTCATGCTCTCTCTCACTCACTCACTCACTCACTCTCAAATAAATAAATAAAATCTTAAAAAAAAAAAAAAAAGATCCACTCAGGTGAACAAAAAAATCTGGTGGAATAGTAGATTGACTAACTTGTTCACTATATTAACATTACACAGACTGAGTCTAATTTTAATGTTAATACATTTTATTTATAGAGTTATAAACTGACATCACATAGTAAATGATATGTCTTAAACTAGAACCTCTCCCTTCCTTGGAGTATCCTAATTTTTTATAATTTGTATAGTATTAGATCTCATATATCAATGGCTTCAGATATTAAAACCCCAAATTATCACTGGACAGCCATTTTACCTTATATCATGTTTGTACCGATTCCTTTGTCATATACCTTTTCTATGACGTTGGTATCTCCTTGAGGACATAGACTTTATTTCTAATTCATTCTTATATCTCTTGGGTTCAACATAAATCCAGTAAATTATTGTTTAATAAATTTTTGCTTAATAAGCAAATGAATGAAGCTCCTAGTCTCTCCATAGATAATGAGCAGATGCTGAGAACGTCTATCCAAAAGGAAAATCTTTGTTTTGTAAAAAGTTAAATGTGAGGCTTTATTATGATAAGGGGGGGGATGGTTAGACTGAACTAGGGCAAAGAGTTGATCCATATACTGTAAGTCTGGACTTAACTATTACTCTAAAAGGATACATTCCATATTTACATAGAGAATTTCCTCATATTCCATTCAAAGTAACCATCCCCAAAATAAGTTGAAAATGTATTGGATGTAGAAACTTTATCTTTTGATGTCCATGGGTGATAATTGCTTTTTCTTTTGATTAAAATTCTAATTAGTTAACATATTGGGTAATACTGGTTTCAAGAGAAGAATTTAGTGATCCATCACTTACATTTAACACCCAGCGCTCATCACAAGTGCCCTCCTAATGCCCATCATCACACCCACCTCCCCTCCAGCAACCTTCAGTTTGTTCTCTATAGTTATAAGTCTCTTGGAGTGCCTGAATGCTCAGTTAGGTGCCCATCTCTTGATTTTGGCTCAGCAGGAAGTCTGCTTGAGATTCTCTCCCTCTGCTTGTCCTACCACACTCTTTCTAAAATAAACATCTTTTAAAAATAGTCTCCTGTGGCTAGCTTCTCTTGTTTTCCTTCTCTCCTGTGTTTATCAGTTTTGTTTTTTAAATTCGACATGAGTGAAATCATGTGGTATTTGTCTTTCCCTGACTTATTTTGGTCAGCATAATACTCTCTAACTCCATCCATATTATCGCAAGTAGCAAGATTTCATTTTTTGATGGCTGAGTAATATTCCATTGTATATATAACACATCTTTACCTATTCATTACTTGATAGATATTTGGTCTATTTCCATAGTTTGGTTATTGTTGATAATGTTGCTATAAATATTGGGGTGCATGTGCACCTTTGAATCAGTATTTTTTTAATATTTTGGGTAAATATTTTGTAGTGCAGTGCTGAGTTGCTGGCTGTTTCTATTTGTAATTTTTTGAGGGATCATCCATATTATTCTCCAGAATGGCTGTACCAGTTTGCATTCCCACAGTATAAGAGGGTTCCCCGTTCTCTGCATATTCTCCCAAATCTGCTGTTTCCTCTGTTGTTCATTTTAGCCATTCTGACAAGTGTAAGGGGATATCTCATCATGGTTTTGATTTGCATTTCCCTGATAATGAGTGATGTTAAGCATTTTTTTTTCCATGTGTCTCTTAGCCATCTGAATGTCTTCCTTGGAAAAATGTCTGCTCCCCTTTTCTGCCCATTTGTTAGCTGGAGTTTTTTTAGAGGCTGTTGAGTTTGATAAGTTCTTTATAGATTCTGGATAATAATCTTTTAAATTTAAAAAAAATTTAACATTGAAACTCCACTCCTCATGAAACTATCTGTAAATTGGTACTTTGATGATAGTGTGAGAGCTGTTCTATTTTGATTTGAGAGGAAAAATAGAATGGCATAATTTTTATTCAATAATTTTCTTAAAAATAAAATCAGGGGTTTGTAGTTAAAGAAAACAATATGAGAGTCAAACCACTTGACTAAAAAGGGATGATTAAATAACGCATGTACTTGAAGTGACTTTCCCACAGTTTATAAGCACAGGAAGAATAAGGACTATTTCAAACATAACTGGTTTGAAATATTAGTGTTGTCTTTTACTAGCTATGTGTCTTTCAACAAACTTTTTAACCTCTCTGAAACATATTGTTCTGCCCTGTAAAATGATGCTCATGGCTTGTACATCGAAAGGTGGTTGTGATTATATGAACTGGCACTTTGTATATGCACCACAGAAACTAGTCCCAACTGATCACTAGGACTTATTAGAAACTGTGTCAAAATATTAATTTCACTAGAAATATGTATATTTCATGATTCTTTATATTATCATAATAATTTACTGATAAAGGGATTGTTCTGAGTCCTGGTAATCCGTTTAATAAAACATGACAGTAAGTAGGTTCATATACATAAATACCCAATACATTATATCTTATATGACTGAGTGAAAATATAATCTGCACTAAAATTATAGTTAGTGTATATAATCTGTAATTATATATATCATGTAAAATCTGAAAAGAGCCATTCTAAACTAACAATTACTTTTTAGGGATAGTTTTGTTTTTGAAAATAGTTTTGAGAATTTTGATGTAACTAAAAATACTAAAACATTTGTAACTTTTGAAAAAAAAATCTTATTCTGTTGCTCTGTACAAACATTGCTTATAGTATTAATTTATACAGCTCTGTTCCTATTAAAGGGAAATTCATATCCCAAAGGTTTTTATAGTTCAGATAATTCAATGTAATTTAGGATGCCCTTTGTGCCTTGTTTCTCCTTTCCAGCTAATGAGAGGGAACCACCTTACTATTTCTAGCTCTTTTTTTTTCCTATGCTTCCTTTTCAATGTGAGGCATGTGCCAAAAGGAGATTTTCTCACTCAGAAACGAATTTCTTTTACTTGGTTCCTTTTATAGGAACTTATTTCTGCTATTTTCCATCGTAGACATTTTCTCTAGCAAGGACTCAGAAACACCTGCCATTGTCAGTCAATCTCTAGAATACAGGCACTTAAAACTGAATTATAAATGAAATGGTGTTGTGATTGAAGTCTCTCAAGCTGGGTTTAATTAAAAAGTTTTAAAACTAAAAAATAAAAATACTAACCATAGTATTTTGTGACAATTCATATCTTCTAAACTCATTTGGAACTATCTTGAAACCAGTCAACACATTTTACTCATGATCATAGTTCTGCAGATATTGGCTGGTGCTATTTTATGAAAATAAACATTATTTTACATGTATTAATGTAGATGTCCTGATAATTCATAAAATACATTTTTCAATATTTCTGCAAATATTCTGTGGTATTCTGTGGCAATTCCATATTTCCAAAGTATCTTTCAAAGTAAAATGATTAAGACATTCTAATTTTTTTCTGTCTATGGTTTTAAAATGACCATTCCCATATTAGCCTAAGGATGTAGCATGTCTTTCCTATTACTGTAGTCTTTGGTTTGGAGAAAGAAAGAGATGTCCTCTTTAAGAACCTGGAATTTTACAATTGATGTACTATGATGTGAGGGGTGCTGCTTTTTACTATAGGAAAAGGGATTTTAACTTAAGGCATTTAAGCAACTCACATTTAAGGAACCAGAAATGGAGACTGCATGCATTCAATATCCATGCATGCTATGAAAGCATCTCTCTGTGGACACTGAGCACGTATTTATCTCTATTTTGGCATAGTGAGCATGAAGGAAATGGATACTACTTAAAATGATAAAATGTTCAGTCTAATTTAAGATACTCATATATCTGTGATAAGATGAAAGGAAAATGAATTCTTGACCAGATTAGAATCTTGAGGAAACTGTCAGTCAAATACTACTTGCCATGCCTTGGGTTGATTAAATTCATATAATCCTATATACACATAAATTTAATGAATGCAAATTTTACCCCATGAAACCTAAATTAATAGACAGAATAAATATGGCTTGATTTTATAGCATTGTACAGAAAAAACATAAAATGACCAGCAATTGGTGTGTATTATATTTGTAGAATGTAAAATGTATATCATTAATAACGGTATATTTTCATTAAAATTTGGGTTATGAACTATGCTAAATAGTATGAACATCCTTAATTTTCTGTCACAGTATATTATAAAATTTTAAAAGGCAGTAATTAACCTGCCATAAGTGTTTCTTACAAGCCAGCTGTTAATTTCTAGATGAAATAATACATTTTCTAAATTATATTTTGATTAGGAATAAAGATAGCAATATGACTAAATAAGAAAATTAAATGTCATTAATTGTAGAAAATTTTATTCCATGACTAATTCCCTCATTTTGAGAGTGTTTAATACATTGAGTTATAGTAATAGTGACTTTAAAAAATTCTTTGTGAAATGATGCTTTCTTTCCTAATTAAATGGTCAAAGTAATCTACAGGTTACTTCATGTTTATATATTTGTTCTTTTCTATCGCAACTGTTAATGAGTTTTTATATACAGTATTTCTATGGTTCCTTAAAAACTATGAAAAAATGAACTTGGCAATTTATAGCTGGTATTTCAAAAACACTACTTGACTCTAGGGATATTTCATTAGATTCAAATAAAATTTTGAGATTTTTGAGGGATTTGTTTATATGAAAGACCTATCCAGATTTATTCTTCTTTCAACCAGATAGAGCCACAATTTCTTTAAATTCAGTCACTTAGAGTACCTCTTGCAACAGGCCCAGGCTTTTCTAAACCAATGAAAATAACCCAAGGAGTTCCATAAAGAACAACAATAATTTGAATAAAACAAAAATAACATACAAAATCTTTGTCAACCTCCAATGCTGCACTAGCTCTTCTGGCCTTTGGGTGATCTGTTGGCAGATAAGATTCCTTCTTAGGAATATCATCAATGTGAACAACAGTAATTTCAGTACATAAAAACTGTAATCTCTTAATTAGTCATTTTCTTTTCTTTTTTCTTTTTTTTTAATATTTTTAATTTTTTTTAAGATTTTATTTATTTATTTGACAGAGAGAGAGATCAACAAGTAAGCAGAGAGGCAGGCAGAGAGAGAGGAGGAAGCAGGCTCCCCAATGAGCAGAGAGCCCGATGCGGGCCTCGATCCCAGGGCCCTGAGATCATGACCTGAGCTGAAGGCAGAGGCTTAACCTACTGAGCCACCCAGGCGCCCTCTTTTCTGGTTTCTGTCAAACTTTTGTCAGGCACTGTTTCGTTTAGTTGAATGTGACAGCCTTTATGAAGAGTCCCTGACTCTAACTTCATTGTTTGGCTTGTCTCACAGAAGAGTCCAAATTCACCATCTACTGGGTTTCTAATTCCAGGTCATGATGTATAATGTAGCCTAAATATAAGTGACGTTTCTTTTAAGAAAAGGGCTTACCACTGAAAAATTGCCCATACAAGATGAACCTCCTCTCTCCTCTCTATCTTTGCCCATACTCTCACTTTACCAAGTTGTGCCCAAAAGTGAGGCTACAGACCTGAGCAGTACACAAGGACGTCACCATCTAAAGCATCTTCTTGAGAGTCAATTCTTAAATCCTGAACATTCCTGATATTTGCCAAGGAGAACTAGGAAGAGCCAAGCTGGTGAGGGAAAATAGCTGCAAATCTTTCAGGATAGTTAAAACAACAAGAAGCAACAGCAACAACAAAGAACACCAGAAAAACGTAGGTGGTACTCTGTCACAATACATTAAGAAACCATCGCTAATTAATGTATTAAATATTTTGGAAAATAAAACTTTTACAAGTTTTTTGAAAATAGATATAAAATAATTCTCATATCCTTTATACTAACAATGCTTAGTAACTCTATACGGCATTCTGATCAATTCCAGTGCTTTTGTTTGGTCACTATAAAGTTGAGCTATTTTAGCTAAAAATGTATTTTTCACTGGCCTTCTGACTTGGTGAGTTAATATATAATGAAACAAGTATTATTACATATTTCATGTAAGAGCACTCTCCATGAAATGTTAGGAGCACTCTAAAGTCACTGAGTGAAGTGGTTTTAAGAGTAGTTCTGGTCTTATAAATACACGCTTTTATCCATTCAGTGTTACTGGAAAGTAACTTCCTTAAGGGTAGGAAATTTGCTTTTCTTGTTTTCTGCTATATCTCCAGTAAAGAGATGACTGGCATATATCAGATGCCCTTGAATTCTTAGGAAATAAACCAATTTATTCCCATCTTGTAAGAGAGATGATTTTGGGGAAAATATTTTTTCACATTTTTAATACTTTTTAAAGAACATTTTACTGAAATAAAAGGGCTCTATGTTAAGATTCTCATATATAAAGTGCCCTCATATATAGTCTTCTGTTAACATTAATAAAAATGGTTCAGAGTTTTTCTTTCAACAATCTTAAGTCAGTGGTAACATTAAAGAGGAAGCCACATATTTTCAATCAGACTTTTTTTATTCCTCCTCAGATTTTCTCCTCTGAGGATAAGAAATATTAGAAAAGTAATAAAGCTAAGAAGGGCCGCCTTCCATTTTAGGTAGGGCATGGGATGGCATGATGGTTGTGGGGGGATGGACAGGAAACCAAATAAGGGCAGAGTTAGCACAATTATCTATCCTTTACTCCTTTTTGATAAAAACAAACTGATTTTCCATTAATATCATTAGATTTGTGAATGTGACTTATATGGCTAAAACCCACCTTATTAGTGAAGAACAACACTAATGTGACTAAACTAACACCAAAGACTGATGATTCCCTGAGTGTTTCATATAAGCACTGCTGATCTCATTTCCTGAACAGAGAAAAGAGGGGTTTGACTTAGTAACATTTGCCTAAGCACATCATTGAATAGCCAGAAATTGTGTGATCCTACAGAGAACATATATACACATTATATATATATACACATTATATATATATTATATATAAAATATATATATTTTAGGAAATAGTCCCTTATTTATTCTGAAACAAATGAACAGCTGAATTGCTGCATTATTTCTAAATTCCTTCCTATTCTACACGTATCTGTGGTTATGCACTGTTTTTAAATTGCTTTAGTAAGACATTGTCAAGAAATGAGAACTAATGTGGTGGTCAGGTGACTTGTCAGTTTTCATGCACGCATTTCCATACTTGGGTGTAAAAAAACAGAAGTGCTCTGAAAATTTTATTGGGACTTCTGAATGCTAAATCATGTCTCAAATCTACAGGAATAAAATGCTTTTGCATATTGAAATTAATCATCAAAGTGTTATGAGGGAAGGCTACACTAGCAGCATGTATGTGTTTGTTTATTAAATAAAATTTTAACCAAAAAAGAACAAGTTTTCCAAAATTACATTGTTTTAAAAATTATTTGAGAGAGAAAGAGAAGGTGCATGTGTACACAAAGGAGCAGGAGGGTGCGCCTGGGTGGCTCAGTCATTAAGCATCTGTCTTCGGCTCAGGTCATGATCTCAGAGTCCGGGGATCGAGCCCCACATGGGGCTCCCTGCTCGGCTGGAAGCCTGCTTCTCCCTCTCCCACTCCTCCTGCTTGTGTTGCCTCTCTAGCTGTGTTTCTGTCAAATAAATAAATAAAATCTTAAAAAAAAAAAAAAAAAGAGCAAGGAGGAGGAGCAGAGTGGAATAGAGAGAGACAAGCTGACCCCAGGCTGAGAACAGCCTGATGTAGGGCTCAATCCCATGACACTGGGAAGTTAGATGCTTAACCAAATGAGCCACCCAGAGGCACCCCCCAAAATTACATTTAAAGGAATTATTAAATACTGAGGTAAATAAGGGAAGCTAATTATAAGTATGGTACAGTTCTGTTTTAAATTCATTAATTTTATTTCCTTTCTGTATTTAATACAAATTAACCTCATTTCAGTCATATTTTGTTTACAATAATTTTTTATTTATTGCAGTAAACAACCTATCTTTTGAACAGTTCTTTAAAGGGGTTTTGATCAACTGAAATTTTTTTCAAGAATTTTGTTGTTATACTAACATTCTGACCTCCCAAGATAAGCCTAAAGTCAAGTCCACTAACAAATATTAGATGGCATACAAATCCAATTAAAGTCCAGAGGCTGAATTAGTAGCTTATTTTCATTTTTTAAATCAAAACTGTTGCTTGTAGTAACTAATTTGTCAAAAATATTCCTATCTTTTGCTTACTCTTTATCTCTAGGGCAAATCCAAATGAAATTAATCTCTTTAACAGATAACAAAATCATCCTGTATTACACATAGAAGGTGGGAGTGAGGGGAAGGATGGCATTTGTTGAGATTACTGTTAAAAAGAATAACTGTCCTCTGAGCGTAGGCTATATTTGGGCTATCTATTCTAAAAATTAAGCCTCTTTTCAGAGATTAAAATTCTAATATCTTTGTAGAAATTTTTTCAATGTTGCTTATCAACAGAAGCTCAATCCAAAATGATATGAGCTTCTGAAAGATCTATCTTGCCATACTTAAAAGATATCATTTGAAAAAAATCTATAATTATGCAAAATTTACAACTCTAGACAACCAATATACCAGGAAGTTATATATAGTTATATATAGTTATAACTATAACTTACAATTCATTATAAAGTTCAAACAAAAGAGCCCGTGTGATGGGTCTTTGTTAACACTGAACAACAAAGTCATAGTTTTATTAGAGAGCTATCCAGGAAAGCATAAGAACAATAACAATGAGGGATAATGGACAGGTTTTGCAAAGTCTTTTCCAAAAAAGTAGTGTGACATGGCAGCATTGTACAATTTGTCATTCCAAACCTGGCATGCCATGCTTCTATACTAGTTTTAATCGTTGACTGAAACTAGAGTAGACTCTGAACTATACCTTAAGTGGATTATTCATTCAACAATTATTGTACTTTATACAAAATAATTTAGTAAATACCTTCTTCGTGTTCAATGAAAATTTATTGATTATCAACTATTTCCAGGCTACTAAACAGAGAATGATATAGAGAAAACACACACACACACACACACACACACAGAGAGAGAAAGCCTTCGTCATTGTCAATTTTTCTGATGATTTCACAGAATACATGCAAAATTTAAGACACTATTTTAACTGATATCCCTATATTACATGTTATACAACTGCAGTTCAGAGGAAAAAAGTGATCTCACAAAAACCTAATTAGAGGCAGACACTGAACTGTGAATACCCTATTTTACTAACACAGTAAGCTGGTCCTAGCTTTTAAGTAGTTAAAGAGATTTAGATAAATATAGTTAACCACAAAATGAAATAAATGTTTTCAAATAGTGAGGTGCAATTCTGTAGAACTTCTGAGATGGATACAGACACTTTCATATAGCAAGGGCATAGAATACTTGGTAATTTGGATGCTAAAGAGAGGGTTTGTTTTTTTTTTTTCGGAGGAGGGGTATGATAAGATAGAGAGAGGCCATGAGAATGTTAGAGTTTAGAAAGTTAGGCATATTTGGAGAACTATTGCATTAATTATAATCTCCTACCAGTAATAAGTATGTGTAGAGGCAAAGGTCAAGGAACAATTTTGATGGTCTTTGAAAACCAGAATAAGACATCTCAACAGGTGGCAACTACATGGATTAATGTGGTGTTTGGGGAAGATTAAATTGGTAATTTAGGGTTGGAGGCTAAATAGATTCTAATAAGGACTCAAATGAAAATTATTTTCTTTGGGTATGGGTCTTGATGATATATGCTGATGAAGTGTTAGTTGAAGGTTTTAGAATAAATTGATGGGCCTCTATTAAGACAATGAGGTTGTACAAAAGGGTGATTGAATTTGTCCTCAAAGGAAGATAGTGAGCTGGATTCCGGTAATCTCAGTGATCGGTGAACTGTGCTGGGACATGTATGTAGAGGAAGGGTTTTGCATGAGAGGACAGTGAATGACTTTGAATGGCAACTTAGAATATCATCCCCACTTGCAACCCTTCCCTCGCCAACTCTACTCCAGGTGTAAGGGAATGAACAGCTTCCACTTGGGTTGCTTCTATTTCTTTGTGAGTGAAGTAACTGTTTATTAACTCCAGAAAGGAAGGAAGGCAGGAAGGCAGGAAGGCAGGAGAGAAAGAAAGAAAGAGAGAGAAAAAGAGAGAGAGAGAGAGAGAGAAAGGAAGGAAGGAAGGAAGGAAGGAAGGAAGGAAGGAAGGATTCCATAAAGAAATGTAAGATATAGGTCATAAAATAGATTGTGAAGGCAGTTATAAACATAACAATCAATTGAAATTATTTAATAGAAATCTGTGTTTTGATCTGTAGTCAAAGATGGCAGGATTAAAGGAACTATTGAGGGTCTAAATAAGAAAACAGGATGCATTTCCATAAGGTGGCTTGAGTTCAATGAGTTAAAAATTCTCTATTTTTTTCTCAAAGCATGTAGTTAATGTAATATATTAAGTTTCTCTAAAACTTTCAGGTATCCTTGGACTAATCCACAGTACTTTGGGGATTTTGACTTCTACTGATCTACAAAATTTGAGGAAGCACTGCTCTTTTCTCTAGGAAAAGTGTATCTAAAAAATTAAACTGAACTCCAAAGACTATCCAGAATGTTTTGTTGTACACTTATTTTGTCACACTAAATTTTACTTGAAAGAAGTGGAACATTAATGGAACTTGGAAATATTTTTTTTACTTTGATATTACAATAATTGACCTCTATAGAACAAAGAAGGTGCCTTAAAAATGGAATAAAGAGAAACATAATGTTGGAATAGAGAATGGAAATCAGCCAAGACTCTCAACACTTCTCATGATTGACCTCATCTCCCCTGAGGACAGATGACAAGGAGAATTAGTTTCAACCCAATTTAGAAAAAAAAAAAATATTATGGACCAGCATTTGCTGGATAATGACTAAGTAGAGAGCACTGCAGTAAGCTCTAAGGACTAGCATTCAAAGATTTCTCATTAAGGTAGAGAGATGGCAAATATTACTTTATATGGTTATCTTTATCTTTTAGATCTATATACTAAATAGTAAAGAACCCAAAATAAGATAACCAGTGGACATCAAGATTAGTAAAGTTGCATGGAGGAATTTGCACTTGATTTGTATTTTTTTGTTTTTTTTTTTTATTTGTATTTTTAAGATATGACATAACAGACACTAAAAATGGGACATGGTCAGAAATCCTAAAATCTTTGTAGGAGTAATTATAAGAAAGTGAGTGTCATTTTGGCTGTCATGGGCTTCCATTGCTTATCTTGGGACTGTAGAAGACTGTTTTATGATATTTACATCATACTTATAAAAACAATCTCTTGTTACCAAGCCACATTTGCCAATGTTCTAAGTTAGTGCAGAAAGTGAATTCTAGGATTCCCATTTCTCTCCTAAGAGCCTAAATGCTGTGTGGAGGTTAGTTTAGACTACAGCTAGTTTCTCCTAGAGGCAAGGGACTGGATTAAGTATCTGGAGATCCTTCTAGCCATGTAATTATTTTGTATCGATTTTAATTATCCAAAGCACGAAACTGCTGCAAGCTTTGATTCCAAAGCCATGACCTAAATGTTCCAGAGTCCTACCCTTTCCCCTGTTAATTCAGTTCCCTGTCTTTACAGGAAAATTAATGCTACAGATAAAGCTTTAGGTAGCATTTGTCTTGTAACAATGAAAATAAAGAACCTAAATCCTAATAGTAAGATTTAAGGTTAGAAGTTTACTTTACAAGTTCAGAAGGTGACTTTGATCCCAGGTGTTTAGAAAAACAAGAATATGAAAGACACACTCTCTTTAATAACTCATAGTCTACATTTACATTTAAAAGAAAAAGCTTTTGAAACACTTTCTTTTACATTAAACTATTCAACAGATCATTTTATGAACTAGGTCCATTTTATTTAAAAATACTGATTACAAGTTTTAATCTGTGGTCAGAAATTCAGCAGGACCAGAGATCTTAAGGTCTTCCCAGATTCATAGGGTCCCTCTTTGTCATTTGTCAACTGCATGAGGGATGATCTCTTAAAGCAGCAGACATTCACACACAAAACACTCCAAGTCTGCAAATTCTTAGATTAACAAAGAAGAGCAGTAACAGAATACTTTTCATCTTCAGTAGGTCTTAAGCAAAGTAGCTGCAATTTCTGGCAATTGCCAGTCTGCTAATTGGTTTTGTCATCATTAGGGTCCACAAAAGCAACCTATGTATGAGATACACAAAGACAGCAGCTGTTCCCATAATGTTATTGTTGAGTTACACGTCCTGGATAGCTTAGATTTATGCCTCTGGTCCAATCTTTCAACTTATAAAACAAATTAAAAGTAATTTTGAGATGAGTATATCATGAATGTTGAGTTGCAGGACTTTATAACATTTACCTTACTGATGAGTTATTTTTTCTATAACATGCTTATGTGTGAGTCCCTGTGTCTGTGTGCATATTTCAACCCTTTTCTGCACCTGTGCAAACAGTTGGAGGGTCATTATCTTTGTTGATATGCCCATGGAAGTCAAAGGATAAAATAGGTACTATAATAGTCATGAAATACTTCAGAACTAAATCTCACAAACTGCTGCTAATTCATACTTTATGATGAAGTTTCCTTATCAGTTGGAGCACATTTCTCAGTGTCTATTCCACTACTAGCTTTATTCTATTAAACTCAGGTTGCATATTCAGACCTGACTTCCTGAGTACTGGCATAATTAGGGCTTACTCCCTGATAGCTGTTTGAAATTATATATTCTTTCAGTGTTCTATTTTCCTAGCAAAGATCAGTGTCAAAGGAGAAAGAAATAGAGGGAGATTCTAAAAATTCAACTGTATAGGGAAGGCAGAAGGAAACAAAGAAGAAAAAAAGGAAAGCAAGAATAAGATAATTTTTAGCTTTTACTATAATTCTTTAAAATACAATTCAAAGACTCACAGGTCTAAACTTTTACTTCTACGGTTAACTACCTCACACCTTCACATGGTCAACATCGCATTAAACAGCATAAAATTATGATCTCAGGACTATCAGCCACATTTGCTCTTCCCCAAGTAACTAGAAAACCATACCTAATTATCTGGCATTCAAAATACTGATACTGGAGCATTCTGACTTTTCAGAGAATTATCTAGGTAGCACTTCTTACAACATTTTTAAGAGTTATTTTGTTCCGAACAATGTTTCAGCATTGGAGTACAACAAAAATGTTCCAAAGTAAGGCTTTTTGTTTAAAAGGTTTTCAAAAATAAGAGAATTCATAATTATTGCTGTCTCCTTAACAAGATGACATATAAACACTCTAATTCCAGAAGTTCTTGGTATAGGAACATGGCTATTCTATTTAAGTAGTTGTTTAGCATGACTTACCTTAATTTGTTTGTCTTTATATTATAACCACGTCTCTTTTTTTTATGCAGCATGATGGTTATGTCCTAGGAAAGTACTACTACTAATTGTATTTCGATGATAATTCTTTTCTGTGCAATTTTAATAATTTAGGATATGATTTCAGTTTTGTTCACTACTAAGATAAAATCTAATTTCTTCTCAAGTTATAACATTTAAAGGTCACAAAGGCAGTCTCTCAAGAAATAGTATCAGAGAGCAAAGAAAAGTACCATTTTTCTTCCCCTTTCCCATATCCAAATAAGTTATACCCAGGTCTACAGTCAAAGAACCTGGAAAAGAAGTCCAAATTGTAACATAATATATTGTATAAGATGGCTTCCTTCAGCTTCAATAAACTCTAGCTAGGGCCTTGATTTCTATTTT
This sequence comes from Spilogale gracilis, assembly GCA_004023965.1. Taxonomy (NCBI): domain Eukaryota; kingdom Metazoa; phylum Chordata; class Mammalia; order Carnivora; family Mephitidae; genus Spilogale; species Spilogale gracilis. The sequence continues at coordinate 33,302 of PITA01015341.1, forward strand.
TGTAGAGCATTTTAGAAAAGTTTTAAGTAAAATCTTTCTCTGCTCCTTTGAGATGTGAATCTTTCTGAAAGCTTCTTACCAGTTTTTACATCTCATAATTGTCTTCCTGAAGAACCTGGAAGCCATCCCTTTGAAATGTAATTATCAAGGAAGATGTTGCCCCTTCTTTCGCTGTCCTTGAAGGAAATGGGAAAGTTTTCTTCTCTTGTAGGGTAAAGCCAATTAGCAAACGGAACCCTCCACCAGAGCGCTTAAAAACTCTCTTGCACATTGGTTGAGTGGGATAGAGCTCAGATTGAGTTCTGGTGTCTCCTAACCAATAGCCTTGAATCAAGGCTTTCTTTGCCTGTTTATGCCAAGTTGCAGCACTGGGTTACATTCAGAGAAAATTATTGTTCACACGTACCTAATAAAGAATTTAAATTTTTTGTTATTTAGTGAACATGAAAGTTTGGCATTTTTATAAGGGAAAATAGTAATTAAACATATCTCCTAATGCTACCTACGAATATTCTATTTAGAGAGAGAGAGAGAGAGAGAGAAAATGAATCTCTGCAATGCCAATTCATAAGAATTCACTAATTCATAAGAATTACGCTTAAAGCTGTTTTAGAGATATAATGTAATGATTTAAGAAACCTTAAAAAGGCAAGGTCTAATTTTCCAATTATATAATAATGAGCATACAAATCACCATTTGAATTTGATTCCTTAAAGTTCAAAATCATAGTGTTCAAGTTACTAGCAAACTTAAATATAATGCTGGTTCAACCACCATCACAGATAAAGAAGCATGAATGGGATGTTCCCTAAGTAAACATTTCCAAATTAAACATGTTTCTACACTCAAATCTTCCCCTACCTTCACCATTCTAAAAGAAGTGACTTAAAAATAAGTGACTTAAATACAGTGAAGTTCAGTAATTGATTTTCCTTATAATTTTTTCCTATATTGAAAGCCTTGCTTATTTATTATAACTTTGTTTTATTCAAAGAAATTTGAGTCTTTATACTTTGAAATATTTTTTGAGGCTACCAAAAATTTTTTTTAGATGGCTGATCAAGATGGGCCTTCATCTATATAACTAGCTAGCTGACTACAGCACAGCCTTTCAAAGACTGTACAGCAAATTTCTTATGCATGTTCTTATCTCTAACAATTTGGTACACTAAGGATTGTTTCCTTTTGTTTTGACTTACAGATTTCCCTTAACTGCTATCTAAAAGCTCTCTTTGCTGTAGGGGAGGCGGGTGGGGGATGGGCATTAAGGAGGGCACAGGTGTCAGACCACCCTTCACATTTTACCTGAACCCACACTGCAATTGATGAATCACTGCATCCTACCCCTGAAACTAATAATACATTATATGTTAACTAAATTGGATCTAAATTAAAATTTTTTTAAATAAAAAACTAAAAGCTCGGTGCACCTGGATGGCTCAGTTGGTGGCTCAGGTCATAATCTCGGGGTCTTGGGATCAAGATTGGCAGCTGGCTCCCTGCTCAGCGGGGAGCCTGCTTCTCCCTCTCCTTCTGCTACTCCCCTTGCTTGTACTCTCTCTGTCAAATAAATACACAGAATCTTACAAAACAAAACAAAACCCTAAAAGCTCTCATTGGCAAATGACTAACTGAAACCAATACATAAAAGCATGCTAATTTTAGGAGTAATGGGAGATTTCTTCCTCCCAACCACCTAATTCTCAACATAAATAATGAACAATAAATAGCACATTTTACCTGAACCCACACTTCAACTTCCATTCTTGTGTATTTGCCTCCTCTTATGGGCAGGGGGGTGAGGGGAGAGAGGGTCCTTCTTCTGAGCTTTTGTATTTTTATTTAGCCTCCCTTCTCATGAGTATTGTTTTTACTAAAGCAATAAAATTTAAGTTTGCACAAAACTTGAGCCCTATCTATGTTGTAGCTGCATACTGCCTAATGGCAGGAGCTCAAAAATTTGTTATTTGAATAAATGATTCCATAAATCAAGGAGACCCAAAACTTGCCCCTGATAATCTTATCAACAGAGAATCTGTTTCAGACTTTAGACTAACCTTCTTGGGAAATGCAACCAAGGCCACTCAGGGGATAAGATATCTCTGATGTCATCACAAGAAGCCTGATTTCTCCCCAGGGTTGTCCTTTTCTGTTCAAAGACAGATTCCGAATGATCTGAATGTACTATCCTTAAAACTTAATTTTTCTCCTCTCTCTCTGCCTGCCTCTCTGCCTACTTGTGATCTCTCTCTCTGTGAAATAAATAAATAAATCTTTAAAAAACAACAACGACAGAAAAACCTTAATTTTTAAGTTGTCTGAGGTTCAGTTTTAACCATTTTAAAGCTCTTCCCCTTCTTTCACTGGAAATGGACACAACCAAATCTAAACTTACTAGGCAAGGCATGATTTGTCTGGAGTACTGCCAGAGGATGGTCCTTTGGCTTTTCAAACTTTATTTACCAACATGTAATATTTTCATGTGACCTGTAAGAATCTCTAAATTCCAGATACTATTTACGTCCAGGGAAATCTGAGGGTCACGCAGCTCCTGTTATAGCTACCCTCAGGCTAAGCTCCCTGTGCTTCTATTGGGCTCTAAAGACAGGATTGTATACTGTCTTCATCAGGAAGAGTGTTGGCTCTTTTCCATAGTAATTTTCAGTGTATCTTTTCAAAAACATCTCATATTTATTTTTATCTATATATATAGTTCTTTAAATTTTTCACTTCAAGTCTAGTTTGTTGATAGTAGATGCTATCAAGTGCATTGATAGCACATAGGCAATTAATCTGTTTTGACTGGTTGACAGGCCTTTCAATTCTAGATGTGAGATATAACCAATGGTTTTAATGTCTCCAGTTCGTGCTTCTTTAGCTGACTCTTAGGTCTTTCCCAAGTGGAATGGATTGGTACTGACTCTAGGTCAGGAAGGCAAGTTAGCAACTCCACCAAAAAGAAACATAATAATATTGTTTTTACTCACTCAAAGAATTGTTGTGAGGATCAACAAAATATTTTGTAAATTGTAAATTTTAATACATCTTTATGGAGTAAAGAGATTTGAAAAATGTTCTTTCATTCTGGCCATGAGCAGTAAGACATACAAAGTACAGTTCTTAAATATAGATTATCCACAAATTCTTCTAATGCATTTCCCATTTCTAGGGAGAACTAAATACACAAACTAGGCACTTTTAAATATATCTAAATCATGTGGGATTCCATTTTATCTCTTTCAAAAAGCCAAAGGATGTATAATTTACCCTTTAGATTTCTTGTTAATACCTGTATAGAAGGCTATGATAAGTATTCAGAAAGTTTAAACTATTCCTAAACGGATAGTCTCCCAAGAGTTTCCAACACATGAAGCTGACATTTAGCTACTCCAATTTCTCTACTCTTTCAAATGGGATGGATTTAATTGATTATATTAGGAAAATACTAATACTCTATTCTATGGTCTGAAATTGACAAGTAGTTTATGTTGGAAAGAAATATTACCTCAAGAAACAATACATTTAAATTATCATTTTTTGTATTATTAAACTGAAGGACTTAGAAGCCCCAAGAAATCAGAAACAAAGGAAGAGAAATAACACCTGATGCCACAGAAATATAAAGGATTCTAAGAATATTATGGCAAACTATTTGTCAACAAATTGGACAATCTAGAAGAAACGCATAAATTTGAAACATATAACCTTCTAAAAACTGAATCAGGAAAAAATAGAAAATTTGAACAGACTGATAACTAATAATGATATTGAATCAGTAATCAAAAAATTCACAACAAACAACAGACCAAGGGCTTTACAAATGAATTCTACCAAACATTTAAAGAATTAATAACTCTTCTTTTTATAAGATTACAAAAAGATAGAAAAAGAGAAGTTCTAAATTTATTCTATGAGGCTTGCATTACCCTAATAAAACCAGATACTACAAAAAAAAAAAAATAGAAAACTGCATGACAATATCTCTGATGAACATAGATGCAAAAATCCACAAGTATTAGCAAACTGAATCCAACAATACAGTAAAAGATTCATTCACTATGATCAAGTAGCATTTATTTCAGGGATATGAGGATGGTTCGATATTTGCAAATCTATCAGTGTGACACATCACATTAACAAGAGGAAGGATTAAAAAAATATGATCAGCTCAAGAGATGCAGAAAACGCATTTGACAAAACATGACATCCATTCATGATAAAAAAAACTCTCAACAAAGTAGGTCTAGAGGGAATATACTTCAACACAGCAAAGGCCATATATAAAAAACTGAGAGCCTTTCCCCTAAGGTCATGAATAAGACAAGGATGTCCACTCTCACCAATTTTATTCAACATGGTACTGGAATCCTAACCACAACAATTACAAAAGAAAAAGGAATAAAAGGCAGCCAAATTGGTAAAAGAAGTAGACGTGTTACTACTTGCAGACAGCATGATACTGTATATAGAAAATCCTAAAGACTCCACCAAAAAACTACAGAAACTGATAAATGAGTTCAGTGAATTTGCAGGATACAAAATTAATACACAGAGTTTGTTTTATTTTTACATACTAGTAATGAAGTAGCAGAAAGAGAAATTAAGAAAACAATGCCATTTACAATTACACACACACTCACACACACACACAGACACACAATTTAGGAATAAACAAAACCAAAGAAGTAAAACTATATACCATTGATGAAAAAATTAAAGATGACACACAAAAATGGAAAGATATTCCATGATCATGGATTGGAAAAATTAACATCATTAAAATGTCCCATATTACCCAAAGCAATCTACAAATTCAATGTAATCTCTATCAAAACGTTAGCAGCATTTTTCACAGAACTAGAACAAATAATCCTAAAATTTGTATGGAACCACAAAAGACCTTGAAGCCAAAGCAATCTTGAGAAAGAAGAATAAAGCTAGAGGTATCATAATCCCAGATTTCAAGCTATAATACAAAGCTGGAATAATAAAAAATACTATGGTCCTAGAACAAAAATAGACATGTAGATCAATAGGACGGAATAGAGGGCCCAGAAATAAACTCGTGTTTATATGATCAATTTATGACAAAGTAGACAGGAATATACAATGAAAAAAAGATAATTTTCAATATATGGTGCTGGAAAAACTGGACAGCTATGTGCGAAAGAATGAAACTACACAGCGTTCTTACACTATACACAAAAATAAATTCGAAATGGATTAAAGAGCTAAATGTGAGACATGAAACCATAGAATTCCTAGAAGAAACATAGGCAGTAATTCCTTTGTCATTAGCCTTAGCAACATTTTTCTACATGTCTCTCAAAGGAAATAGAAGCAAAATTAAAAAGGTTTTGCAAAATGAAGGAGTCATCAATAAAATGAAAAGGAATGTACGGAATGGGAGAAGTCATTTGCAAATGGCATATCTGATAAGGGGCTAAATCTCCAAAATATATAAAGAACTTATACAATTAAATATCAAAAAAGCAAATAATCTGATTACAATGGGCAGAAGACCTGAGTAGGCATTTTTCTAAAGAAGACCTACTCAAGGCCAACAGACCATGAAAAGATGCTCATCACTAATCTTACAAAATTGCAAATAAAAACCACAATGAAATAACCCCTCGCACCTGTCAGAATGAGAAGAATAAAAAAAATAAAAAATAATAATAATAATAAAAACCCACAAGAAATAACAAGTGTGGCAAGGATATGGAGAAAAACCACCCTTGAACATTGTTGGTGGGACTGTAAACTGATACAACTACTACAGACGACAGTATACAGAACAATATGGAGGTGCCTGAAAAAATTTAAAATAGAAATACCATTTAATCGGTAGTTCCCCTACTGGGTATTTACTATAAAGATAACAAAAACACTAATTCAAAAAGATCTAAGCACCGGTATATTTATTGGAGGCATTATTTTTAATAGCCAAAATATGGAAGCAACCCAGTGTCCATTGATAGATAAATGGATAAAGATGTTATACACACACACAGACACAAATGGAGTATTACTTAGCCATAAGAAAACATGTGATCTTACCATGTGTGACCACACAGATGAACCTAGAGTGTGTCACGCTAAGTAAAACAAGTCAGAGAAAGACAAATATCATATGATTTTACGTATATGTGGAATCTAAAAATTAAATGAAGAAACAAAATGAAACCTCAACTATAGAGAACAAAGGGGATTTAAAGGACACTTATCTTTATGAGCACTGGGTAACATACAGAATAGTTGAATAAGTATGTTGTATACAAACTAATATATGTTAATTATGTTACAATATGAAAATTATACCTAGACTACCAATGTGCCTTGTTATTTGCAGCTTATAAAGCACTTTCTCATACATTGCAAACTTTTAGCTTAGTAATTTTGTTATCAATCATATTTTACAGATAAGAACACTGAGGTTCAGAAGAAATACATGACATCTATGACATCATGTGGCTAGACAGTTGTCATGTTTTGGCTATAAATTCTATGACTTTACTACATCAGCTGATGTTTCTGTAGAGTATATCTTTTGAAAAATAATCAGGTGATAAAACCTAATTGATAAAGACTACAGAATTATTAAAGAAAGTACAGTTACTGAATAAAAATTCTACCTTCATCCAAATAATTGCTATTAGTAACTTTTTGTATATTTATTCACTTTCCTTTACTATTATTTTAGACATAAGACAAATTATATATAATTTTCTGCAATGCTCTTTTGTTTTGTTTTAATAGTCTTAAGTTCCATCTCTAAACTATCTTGTAATTACCAGTTGCTTACTTAAATCATGTTTAGAATAAGACTGCCTTAGATAGAGGTCTGACATGGTACCAACTGGTCACTGCGGTTTTGGCCCCTTTTGTGGTCATAGAAGGCAGTGTCACATTCCAGCTACAATGTTCACATCATGGAATGATCAATTGTAACTATAAGGTAGAGTAACACCAGATTTTTTGGTAGACTCCCTCTGATAACTTTTTGCTTTATTATCCTTCCTGAAATATGGGACTGAATATTACTGTATGCTCTAGGTTTCTAACATCTTTAAGCTTTGGTTTTATATTGGGTTCCTTGTTATTGCTAGTACTATCTGATCTTCAGCTGCATCATCATTATTTCTAATTTATTCTCTTCTTATATGGGAAATTCTGAATTAAAACTTTTCACCATATTTCCAGATAATCACAAGAAGAATTAAACAAAAACTTTTATATTCTTTGTTCTCAAATAGATTTATGAGCTAGATTAGGATAATCCCTATTAGATAATACCAATGTAATTATATTCCTATTCAAAATATGTTAAAATTTCCTGTATTTTTTCGCACAACATGACCAGGTTTAGGACATTCTCAGATTTCCTGAGATGCCCTATTTGTTGTATCATTTCTATTTCCCAAATTCTGATTTTTTTTCTTATGTTTCTTTTTTCCTCTTTTTTTTTTCTTTAATGAAGTCACAAACTTTTCTATGGTCATTATTTTTCTTTGCCCTTTATGTTTTTAAGCTGCACTGAGTAGTGGATTATTATTTAATTGATCCAAGGTCAAATAAGCATAGAAATAAAAACAAAAAATCTATATTCTTTAACTGTACCATCTTTTAGAAATAATTAAATGCAGGAGTAATGAATTATGCCCAAAGGTAAGCCATCATATGATACATCTTATATAAATTATTCCCAGTTGAGCATGAGTCAAATATTTACACTTTAAAGGAGTGTCAAATGACTCTTACAGTAGTTACTAATGAGATCAGTCAAGAGAAAATGTCCAAAACTCTTTTATCGGTGTTTATAAATTATATCTTTCAAAGCTATACTTTTGCCCATCTTACAGCTGATTTTTAAAAATTGTGTCAATTAGGATTATTTACTTTGAGTTCAAATGCACACTTTCAAAAGTCCCAGTAGAAAAAGTGGAGAGAAATAATGGAAAATATGATATCAAGGAATCTATATATTTTTTAGAGGGAGCATTCAGAGGAACACTGGAAGAAATTAATAAAAATGCAGACAGAAGCATCCTGGATACCTTGCTGGAGGCTATGTGTCCTTTATTCTTAATGATAATGAGAATCAGGTGAGAGAAAAGCAAGCTTCTGTACTAATAGGGGCCTGATGAGTTTCTTGATATCTATTGAAAACCTTATTGCAATGGAAGTGGAAAAGCTAATAAGTGTTTTTCTTTGCCATGATAACAATTTCATCTGGAAAACAAAAATAAATTATTAGGATAATTTCTCTTAATATTCAGACCAAAAAGGAAGGAGATAAACATTAGCTAGTTAGAAACCTACTCTAGAGATTTGGCAAGGTTTTCAAAAGGACCAGGAAAATTTAGGTATGAGGCCTTGGTCGCATTTAAAGAATGAGACATATCATAATGATGGGAAATAAAAAAAAAATTAAAATAGTATGAAGTAGTCTTAAAATTTATAGCTAAATTGCTTAGAACTTTGAACCCCAATCTCTCATAGAAATAACTTATGTAAAGATTGGGTTTCCAAAAGCATCGCAAGGAAATCCTGGGGTGCAGTATGCAGTTAGACCCCCAGAGAAATCTGGTGATGATACTTGCAGGTTCCTCTCCAGTGGCAAGGACAGAGGTGAACATATAAAGGAAGCATGAGAGGTCAGAAAAGAAAGAAATCTTCAGGGGGGCTGGAGGTACAAGGAAATAAGGGGCCTTGGAAACCACAGCCACGGCATGGAGAAGAGTTTAGTTTTTTTGTTTTGTTTTGTTTTGTTTTTGTTTTTTTAAAGATTTTATTTATTTGACAGAGAGAAACACAGCTAGAGAGGGAACACAAGCAGGGGGAGTGAGAGAGGGAGAAGCAGGCTTTCCGCCGAGCAGGGAGCCCAATGTGGAGCTCAATCGCGGGTCTCCAGGATCATGACCTGAGCTGAAGGCAGTTGCTTAACCAACTGAGCCACCCAGGCGCCCCAAGAGTTTAGTTTTGAGGGGCTGCGGTACATACCTCATTTGGAAGATGAGATTCACAAATGTGGAATCTGGATATTAAATAAGCAGAACACAGCTGGGTATTCCTTTGAAAAATTTGTAGTGAAACTGGAAACATGTTAGAAAATGTTTATTCATATATAAAAAGACTTTAATATATCTGTGCTACAGGACAGTATGCTAAATTTTCCCTTCAAAAATTGAGATAGTTCTAAAAATGTATTAGAACTAACATTTTAAGTACATGCAACTAGTAATTTAATTTAACAGCCCTAAGTTTCCATTGCTATTAAGATATGGACAAGAAAATATGTTTTCTACATTTTCAAGAATGTAGAAAGTATATTTAAAAGTAGCCACCATAGGGAGATTGTCATGTTGCTGATACCTACATGGTTATTACATTTTTGGTCTTGATCTATCATCTTGAAACTAACTGAGCCACCCAGGTGCCCCTGAGTGCCCCTGAGCCTTACTTCCAATACATGTTTTAAGATTCATAGTAATTTTTGTTATTCATGAGTTCTCTATAAATACACTTTTCCTTGTTTCTTCTATTGCTTAGTTATAAAATCACAGTAAAATTAAATGTGCTTTAAATTTTTTATGAAATGTAGTAACATTTATGTGATCATAAAAAGAAATATATATATTTCTCCCAATGGAAATAATGCCTCAAATTTGATCCAGAAGTTTTACTGCAAATGTTTAACCAGGAGAAGAAGTCTGTTCTCTGAAATATTTATCAAATACATACTAGAATGACTAAACTACGCACAGAATTCAGTGGGAAAATGCACCAATGCTTCTATAAACAGAGCTTCTTAAGAGAACTGCATTAAAATAAAAGTGATTCTAATGATACAGTACTTCTTCCTCCCTTCCTTTTGTGAACCATGACCTAATCTAGAAGCCTTATCACTCACAATTAGTTAAGCATGTAATCTGCTCATTTCTTCAGACATGCCTCAGGATTCTTTGTTTTACTCCAACTAACAATTATAACCTTCATACTGAATTACAGCTATTTTCTTCATATTTAAGGCACCACTGAAATAAGGTCTGACTCTGATATGTTTTGTACATTATTCCTGCAATAACATTATGCTTATCCCATACCAATAACCACATTCTGCTTTTTAAGAAGTAAAACAGTCCAGTAATTCTTAATTAGGAAACTAAAAACAATGGCATTTTGTGTTCAATTGTGACAAAGATGCAAACAATCTATGACTAGTAAGGTTTCAAACACCCAAGATTGAGAAGTATTTTATTCACATATTAACATTCCAATTTGGTTTCATAGATGAGAGGAAAAGGTATGAAGCATGACCATAGATGAATCAATATTAAATGAGTAGCTAGGTGAAGCCACTCTGGAAAACAGTATGGAGGTTCCTCAAAATGTGGAAAATAGAGCTACCCTATAACCCAGCAATTGCACTACTGGCTATTTACCCTAAATATACAAATGTAGTGATCCGAAGGGGCACATGCACTCAAATGTTTATAGCAGTAATGTCTATAATAGCCAAACTATGGAAAGAGCCTAAATGTCCATCAACAGAATGAATAAAAAAGATGTCACACACACACACACACACACACACACACACACACACACGCACAGAATATTATGCAGCCATCAAAAAAGAAATCTTGCCATTTGTACTGATATGGATGGAACTAGAGGGTATTATGCTAAGTGAAATAAGTCAATCAGAGAAAGACAATTAGCATACTATCTCACTGATATGAAGAATTTGAGAGGCTGGAGGGGAGGTCGTGGGGGGAAGGCTGGGGAAAATGAAACAAGACGAAACCAGAGAGGGAGAGAAACCAATAAGAGACTCTTAATCTCAGGAAACAAACTGAGGGTTGCTGGAGGGGAGGGAGATGGGAAGGATGGGTTGGCTGTGGGATGGTCAATGGGGAGGGTATGTGCTATGGTGAGTGCTGTGAATTGTGTAAGACTGATGAATCACAGACCTGTACTCCTGAAACAAACAATACATTCTATGTTAATTTAAAAAAAATGAGTAGCTAGATCAGACTTTTGGGGACCTAAATAGGTGCCAGGTAGTGAGCAAATTCTAAACACTTATAATCTTACTTATAACCTCCTCTAAACTTTTATGAAGAAAGGGTGGGAGGAATAATACTTCTGAGTATAATTTTTTTAAGATTTTTTTTTTTTTAATTTGAGAGGGATAGAGCAGACACGAGAGAGAACAAAAGCAGAGAGAAGAGGGACAAGCAGTCTCCCCACCGTGCAGGGACCCCCATGCGAGGCTCAATCCCAGGACCCTGGGATCATGACCAGAGTTAAATTAGGCAGACGCTCAATTAACTGAGCCACCCAGGTGCCCCTGAGTGTAATTTCTGATATAGTTTTGATTTTGAGAAATTTGTAATGTTTCACTTACTTAAAAAAAAAATAGACAAGACAAGGGGTTAAAAAAAAAAAAAGTAGAACTTTAACAAAACACAAGAGTTACATTTCAGTGAGTAACAGCCACAATGGCTATGCGACAAAAGGGAGATTTCAGGTAACTTTTAAACTATCTGGGCCAAATATCCTCTGTCTGAAGACATAAAGAATTTTGAACAAATACTGAACTGTACATAGTAGACATCTTTTCTCATATTCATGGGTTAATAATTTTGAAATTATTTTCTTTGTATTCTAGGATTGAACAAATAAATATATTGTTGATAACAAGAGCTAGGTTTTACACTGTCAGAGAAGGGTTACAAATATGAGAAAGGGGAAGGAGAGCATGAAACTCCATGGTATTGGTTAAATTAGAGGTACTAGTTTGAACTTAAGTCTTTTAAGATACAGAAATAGCTATATAGAGAGAGATCTGGGTGTCTGTACCTATGAGTATGTATGCTTCCCAGTTCTATCTGCTGAGAAGGCCTAAAAACAATCACATCCAGAAAACAAAACTGGCCCTAGGATCTTGATTTCAAAATACCTTTCTTTCAAAAAGAAATATAAAAGAACAAATAGAAATCTAGGGATTTTGGGAAAATTACTGATTCCAGGGCTAGTTGGGGAAAGTTAAAAAAAAAAATCTAAAACTCTTCTTGTGCCAGAAATAAGGGATGTACTCAAAGAATATTGGAGTCATGTCAAAAAGATATAGGGGCCAGCCTGAGAAGGATTTCTGTGTCCAAATGCAGGCAATTGAGCATCAAAATAAGTAAAGGATTATAATCTTAACTAGCAAACACCTTCCTGGTCGACAGAATCTTAACAAAGTGATCAAAGTTATATCACCCTAATGGGACAAGGACATCGTGTACCACCTTGATATGATGCACCACAAAGACACATCATCACTCTGTTGTTCCTACCATCACTTTACTGTCAAAAGAAACCTAATCATAATGAAGCATTGGACTATAGAAAATAACACTCCTCTATAACTCAAAGGAAATGTTCTAAGATGTATTTGGGACAGAGATAATGATCTCTTCTGTGTAAAATAAAATAAGCATTTTATATCCATCACATCTTTGCTTAGATAATCAAGCACCAAAGGTATAGTTGAACTTAATGACTTTTTTTTAAAGATTTTATTTATTTATTTGACAGAGAGAGAGATCACAGGAAGGCAGAGAGACAGGCAGAGAGAGAGGAGGAAGCAGGCTCCCTGCTGAGCAGAGAGCCTGACATGGGCCTGGATCCCAGGAACCTGAGATCAGGACCCGAGCCGAAGGCAGAGGCTTTAACCCACTGAGCCACCCTGGCGCCTGAACTTAATGACTTTTAAGTTCTCTATCAATACAGAGACACCGTGATTCCATGATATTAAGACCATTGTCATTCTGCCTTAGAAATGGCTTTATAATCGTTATTATTTATAATTTTGAGGGTTGTTTATGTATTTTCTCAATTTGGTCCAAGAAGATTACTTTCTAATTTTATAAATATGCCTACCTTCTAAAATGTTAAATTACTTGTCCAAAGCCAAGTAATCAGCAAGTGGCAAAGCCTTAGGCTGAAGACAGATCTTGTAATTCCAAATCCTTTATGTTCTATGATTCCATTATTTAGGCACTAACCATAAATTGTTGAGTACATACTGGGACAATGGTGTTAAAAATGAAGAACTGTCTCCTATGCTTAGTATAAGGGACAGTCCAGTTCAAGTACTCCAAATTGATGACAGAAACTCATAGTTCAGATAATCTGATTTGATATGGAATTGTATAGAGAAGAGTCAAGCAATTCTGTACCACTCTGGATTTGTTGTGTAGCCCTAATGAAACTTCCAGAAAGAAATAACTTTTTTATACAAGATAAAACATACTGAAATTTCTATAGTGATGGTAAAGGATATTTTGACTTCAAAATATTATCTATTATCTCAGACCTAAATTTGTTATTTTATCCAGTACAAAAACATGCAAAAAATGATTTTCTTTTGCTTGTTCATTAAATTCATGCATTATTTATTAAATTTTATACCTAATTCTCACCATCTCTTATACTTTCTTAACCCATGTTTCTGCAACATTTTGTGATTCAAAGCATAGTAAAAATATCAAATATTTTGTAAATGACATTGTAATAATCTCAGTAGTGCTATATAAACATACAGGCAATTATAATATTCCTGTTTTATGGATTAGACAACTGAAGCCATATATAACATGTTACAGTTATAAAATCAGGAATAGATAACTTGAAAACAGGCATGTTTGACCAGAGTTCCTACTTTTTAATTATCCCCAATGCCGACTTCTATTCATTATAGAATATTAGGAAAACATGTTAAAGTTGTAAAAGGATGAAATTACTTATAATCACACTGTATAACCACTCAAGTGAACATTTTGATATACTTCTCTTTAATCTTATTTATTTTGTGGTCATCATGGTCTTACATATAAAAGAAATTACATTACTAAGTAAAATGAATGTCTTAACCTCCAAAAATGGAGGGGAAATGAATCACAGGGGGAAAAAACCATATAATGTATTCATGGTGTAGGGATTGGAACTATGGACTCTAAGTCATGCAGAGAATGACAAATGTCATATGATTTAACTTATATGTGGAATCTAAAAAAATGCACACGGCAAAAGCATAAATAAACTGAAAAATACAGAGAATAAACTGATAGTTTCCAGAGGGAAGTGGGTGGGGGAATGGACAAAAAGGAGTGAAGGAGAGTGGGAGATACAGGCTTCCAGTTATGGAATGAATAAGTCATGAGAATGAAAGTTACAGCACAGGAAATATAGTCAATGGAATTATGACAACATTGTATGGTGATAGCCCATAGCTGCACTTCTGAGGAACACAGCATAACATCTACTGTTACTGAATCATTGTTGTGCACCTGAAACTGATGCAACATTGTGTGCCAACAATACTTCAATAATATATATATTTATGGACTCCAGAGACAGATTGCTCGAGATTGAATCTTAGTGATTTTATTTATAAACTGCATGACCTTGAATTGGCTAATCTGTCTAAGCTTTGATATTTGAGGATCATTTGCAGTATTCAGGAGAGCACTGACAGTCCAGCCAATACTCCCTTTTCTATACTTGCCAAGAGCTGTATTTCCCTAGATTGAAAAAAGCCCCAAATATAAGCAGCTTCGATGTCCTCAGAGCAGCCCTCTCATCTGAGTCTGAAGATCTCAATCAGTCAACACTGCCATGATATAGTTTCCCAGAAAAACAAATGACACAGCCATGCTGCATGGACAGATACTTGCAGTTGCACAGGTAGGGATGAGGCCTTGCCAGGCAACCTTCCTGAAATGGAGAAACCAACAAGGAAATGTCTCTTCTCACATCAGTGCTTTCCTGGTCTCTTCCCTTGAGGAATCAAGCCCACTCAGAGGTAGTCTTATTTAAGAAAAAAAAACCTACATTCCTTACCTGAACACTTGAACTAAAATTATTTTATATAAGATTTGATATAGCAGTACTTAAAAATTAAAGGAAAATCTTAAAAGTCTCTTGACAATGCATGCCTTTAAAAATGTCTAAAAGATTTGTTCAATAAATACATGAGTTTTTAAGGTTTAATATTTTTGTGTTCTTTTTCTATGCAATAGCTGATTTTTAAATTCTATTGCATGCCCCAAATTCTATTTGACTTTAAGTTAAATATGAGAAAACACTATGAAACAATTTAAAAGCTAATCTGATCAGGTGAGTATGCTTATTAGTGGCTAGGTCGTGAGGGCTTTTAATGGAAATATATGCTCAAGAACAAGTTAGTGTGGGTCCTACTTTATTTTGTTATATTCAGACTAATGCCGGCGTCCTGCAGTAAACTCTGGCTACATCGACCAACTGGGATACATTTGAAGATAGGGTGGTAAAGAAACCAAAGCCATGACTTATGAAAAACTACCTAGGGCAATAATGTAGGAGTATGAGTATAACCATCTTCAAATACTTGCAAGGCTGGTGTATGAGAATGAGATTAGTTCTGCATAGCAACAGGGATTGAGCTAAAGATGGAAATAGAACAACAACAACAAAAACAAACAAAAACTTTCAACTCAGTATAGGAAAGAGCTTTCTGATAAAGTGCAGGGTCAGCTGTAACTGCTTTGAGAATTTACTGAGACTGAACAGGAAAATTTTCAAGTGTATATTTCTTGAAAAGAAATGAGCTAGCAAGACACCATTAAACACTATGCTTTCAAAATCTTAGTCCCAGAGGCTGAACTGATAATAAAGTTCTAGGTAGTTAAAAAAGGTTCTTTGTAGTTTCAATAGGCGCAACTAAACAAGTTACTTATAAATAAAAAATATTTATTTTCTATGTACAATAGAGAAATAAAACTGTATAATTCAAGAGAACAGATCAACAAGTAAGCAATAAACTAAATATATTTACTATCAGTAACAAAAAGAAGAAAAATAAATGGTTTTAACTACACTGAACTTTGGAATTAAAAGGAGAAATGTCATCAAGTGAATGTTAGTTAAAATAAAGAATCTGAGTCTTTCTTACCAAAAATAAGTTCTGAATGACCTTGTCTGTAATTACCTATATTACCATGTACTTCTAATAAGAATGTTGGTTTTGCCACAATTCTAATATTTAACAGAAAACTATACATTTGCTTAGGTAATATATTCAGACATTTCAATGAAATTAAATAAAAGAAAATCCTGGCTTAGCAGATGGGTCCTATACATAATTTCTGAACTTGTCTGGCTAGCTAAGCTAGAAAGCTGAGCTACTTTACATTTACAAAATCAACAACTGAAAAATGAATCTTTCATTAGAGTTCTTTTCTTTTAGCTTTTTCTGTTTTGTTTATTTTGTTTTTTAGCATAGTCTACCATTTAATTAAAATAAGACTATTTCATTTATACATAGAAACATGTGATTAAAATTAGAATAAAACATCCCTATAAACAGCATAATTAAATACCAATATGTTAAATGTACATTTAAAAATAAATCTAGTTTCTATTCTTATGCATTTGGGAGTCCTAATGAAGAGAGAGAATTAAAGATGTAAAGTAGGTAACAAAGCCCTGAAAACTGTCTGAAGTATAATATTTTTTTCTTAATCAGCTGATATTTTTCTTCCCAAAAATATGAATGACAACAAGTAATTTTAAAATTCAATTTAATTAAAATGATTTAAAATTTTTAAATAACTTCAGAATTATAGTCAGCGTAAGAAGAAACACTTTTGCAACATTTTTTTCTTTTGAAACATTTTGGTAAAATTTGTTGTAATGTCAAGAAAAAAAATGGCAGAAATAAACATTAAATGCCCTATTAATATAAAGAAACAAGAAGAAAACTTTTTGCAAATACATTTTATAAAATGCAAATAGTAGAAAATTGTCATTTTGAATGTTGGCAATTAATAGTAGTAAAGTAACTTCTATGTCATTCCTACATTTATTTCTTTTTTGTTCTCATTATCTTATCCTAATTTTGGCCTCTACCAATATAGCCAGAAGCTTTATCCCTGCAAGCCAGGGCTCCTAAACTTGCCTATGTATCCAAATCACTTGGCAGATTTTCAGTATTCCTTCTGCAGGCCAGCCTGACACCCATGGAATCAAAGTCTCATGAGGGACCTGGACATTTTCTGTTTAAAAAATTTATCTGGTGTGGTAT
>PITA01015342.1:0-50437 GCA_004023965.1 Spilogale gracilis
CTTTCCCAGATCGTGCAAGTGAGCACGCAGTCCCCTCCCCCGACGCAGAAGCTGCGGCTGAAATTGCACGTGTGCGCGAGGGGGTGTTTCACTCTTTCCTGCAATGTCTTCACTATCGATTAACTCAGATGATTATACTCATACAGAGTCAACAAGAGGACCCTCGCCAGGAGGCTATTTGTCTTTTTGAACGGGACAATTCTTATAATCAATGACCTTTAACAACAAGAAGCAAAGCCACAATGGAAGAACGACAGGCAGAGGTGAGTCTCAATGGCTCAGCCAGCAGAAGCCCTCGTATTTTGGGCCGTTTCTCGGTCATCCTTGAAGGTGATGGAACAGCACAATTTCCTGTTTGGTTGATTGTATCAGAGACCACAGTTCTGTGTCAGAATACTCAGGAACAGGCGGGCAGTTTACTAGTCAGACTGGACTCAGTCCCTGCTCCTCCGACTACAGCTGTGTGACTTTAGCAGAATCACTCAGCCCTTCTGGGCTTCAGTCGTCTCCTGCAGATCTGAGATAATAGCAGCTTTTATTTACTAACGCTGTAAGAGTTAAACAAGAAAATTCAAGGAAAGTGTTTAATGCAGTGACCCGCATGCAGTAGGAGCTTAATAATTGCTTGCCGTTACTGTAATTATGAACCTATCATTTTGAAAATCCCCCGCCTGGGGCTCCTGATATAATTGTATGCCATGTCCAGTGTCTTACAGCTCCCGTATGATTTTCATCCCACGAAGCCCTTGAATCGCTGAAATAACGGGGGAGGAAAGATCATCTTACCCTCCTGGTCTCAGTATAGCCTCATAATCCCTACGGTGAGAACAGTTCCACCTCCCGCCCTCCTTACAGGGAAGCAGCAAGAACCCCACAAGAATGTCCATGTCCCAACACACCACAGAAGCACGCAAATGGAAGCCATGTGACCCTCTGAGGCGTCATTTGAGCCGCGCTCTTGCAGAGCTAAATCCAACCACAGACGCACGCTGCCACTCCGTCTTCCTCCACAGTCTTCGCTTAAAGGCTGCAGGGCAGGCTGCAACAAGAGGCACACAGAGCTGGATTTATTCCCCTGGGATGTCAAGCGGGTTACTTAACCTCTCTGAGACTCAGCTCGCTCTGCTTTAGAATTAGGTGGTCTTATCCATCTCACAGAGTTGGCATAAAAATTCAGTGACATAATTCAGGTACGGTGCCCATTTATTCTACAAATAACGAGCGTCCACTCTGTGATAGGCGTAACTACAGGCAGTGGGGCTAGGGTGCAGAACAGAGGCGAGATTCATGCCTTCTCGGACCAGAGGAAGCAGAGCAGAATTGTCTATAATCAGAGAGCTTTCTGAAGATTGTATTTATTTATTAGAGAGAAAGAGAGAGAGAGAGAATAAGCCAGCAAGGGGCATAGAAGCAGGCTCCCCATGTCAGACTCGATCCCAGGACCCTGGAATCATGACCTGAGCCGAAGGCAGACACTTGGCTGACTGAGCCACCTCTGCTGCACACATCTGACAAAATGTGACTCCAAACAATTTCAACAAACCTAATCTAACATCTTACATATAATTATCCAAAGAGAGGATTATCCCAGGGCCAGCTAATTGGCTTCTCTGTGCCACCAAGGCTAAATTTTTTTCCATCCTTCTGCCCCGACACTCTCAGCATCCTGACATTTGTCTCCAGGCTTGTGACCTCATGGGCACAAGATGGCTGCTGAAGTTCCAGGCTGACAGCCTCACACAGCATTAGGAGAAGGACAGCAAGGCAAAGGACACATCTTTGGTCCATTTTACTGTTTTTCCTTGAAGTGAAATTGACATACCGCAAAATTAACCATCTTAAAGTATACTAGTCACAATGTTGGTACTCACAGTGTTGCCCTACATCAAGTTCCAAAGCATATTCGCCACGGTTAAAGAAAACCCTTATGTCCATTTTTAAGAAACCGTTTCCAGAAACCCAAAAGACATGCCCTCAAGTCTGATCAACTCAGATTGATTCCCATGATCATTATTAAACCAATCATTGACAGGAAGAGTGGAATTCTTATGCTTTGTCTATCAAAAGCCCTTCCAGTTCAGCACCCCTGAAGCACAGGGCCATGACCATGACCATGAGATTCCAGAAAAGACGAGTGAATGAAGGAATATAATTGTTGTGGCGGGGTGGAGCACATAATAGATACCTAATGTATGCTCCTTTCCCCTAGGAATGAATGTTGGATGACTGGACTGACACTCAAGGCTTTGAAATTTGCCTAAATGAAAAAATAAAAAATAAAGCCACAATGGCCCTCCAAGGGAATGTCCAATTAATTTTTGGTGCCCAGGGAAGACATCTTTGCAATCAAAGACGAGCACACACTGTTTCAGAGATGGCGAAGGAATCGGCATCTGGAGCCTGCATGTCTTGCCAGCCGCTTGTGAATTGCCCAATTATACCGCTTTTCTGATCTTTTTCACTACCCCAAACCGACTGCTCTTCTATTCTTTTTAAAAAATGTTACTCAGTAACAGTAGAACACATTATGCATTTTTGAGACACCTGTTTGCAATCACATTGCTTTTTATGGAACTGTTTTGAAGCTTGTTTTCAGGAGCTACCTAGAAAGCCAAAACGCTACAGCCAACACCTGCACGAACACTCTTCCGGCTTTGTGCTGGAGGGCACGCCATTCCCTGCGAGGATGGCGTGCGGCTCTTACCTGTAGGGTAGCACCTTCCATGCGGAACATTCCAGATCACCCCTGCAGCTCCCACCAGGCATCATGGCTAATGACATGGGCACCTTCGCTGCAGTCTCTCCCAGAGCCCCTGGTGGCAGGTGACACGGTGGCCCAGAGACTCCCATCACAGGAAGTGAGGGCAATACCTTGGTGATGCAGAGGCTCGGGACTCATCCCTGCTCTCAGAGATTCAGGGCTGCATTTACTTAACAAATGCCGATGGAGGTCATGATGCGAGGCACCAGACCCACGCAGCACGGCGTGGACTCCGCCTCCTTCCTTGGAGGGTAAAGTCCACATCAATCCAAAAAATCTTCCAAAAACATAATGACGCACAACTCTTTGTAACACCCAGACTGGCCAGTCCATTACCAGGAAAAAAATAACAGCAGTGATTATAGCTTTACTGTCAGAAAATTCTAAATACACATGGGGTTTCGGACAAAGGAGCAGACGTCCCTTACTCCTGTCTGCCGCTTCTCTGGTCCCATCCAGGCTGCCTTAGATGCCATCAGGACCCGCTCCTTCTCAACTAATTTTGGATCTCCATCTTTTTGCTAGGATCTGATTTGCAGATACCTCTTTTCATAGCTGGCTAGATGTGTGATAAAGCACATGCAGGAAAATATTAATCATAGAATCGAAATCAGAGGTCAATTTTTTTTTTCTTAAAGGACCAGAGAGGATATATTTTCTGCGTTGCCAGCCACATGCTCTGCTGTATCTCCTGGGCTCTGGGTGTATCCCGAGTACGGCCATAGATGATTCATCAATGGGCCGGTTTCTAATAAGATGTTATTTATGGATGCTACAATCTGAACCTCATGGAATTTTCACATGTCACAAACTATCGTTCTTTTTGACCACTTACGACACATCAAAATCACTCTTGAGTCATAGGCCACAGAAACTAGGGAGACAGGCTGACTTAGCCTGTGAGCGAGCTTAGCCCACCCCTCATGCAGGGGGTGGGAACCTGGGGATTCTTCTCACTGTTGGAGATATTTGCAATTTTCCACATAAAATGGTGAGAAAACATCTTTTCTAGGTCAGTGTCAGCGACTTGTGCTTTCCCTTTGTTTTGGTGGCGGTGGCGGTTTTTTGAATCAGTAGAAAGTACTGAAATATTTGTGACTAGCTACATTTGTCACCCTTTTCCTTCGTGGCGTGTGCTTTTGCACCAGGGTGAGGAATCTTTCCCTCCTTGGCATCACAGAGCTATTCTCTGGGGCTTTTTGTGTGTCTGTGATGACAGCTCAGAACAGACCTGTACTGTTTCCCTGATGGTGCTCTGTGTCACCCGTGCCCCTGGCTGTGGGTCCCCCCTTCCCGCTGATGGGGAGGTCTTCTCAGTCACTTGTGGAGCCCCCCTTTGTGGCAGGTCTGTTTCGTTCATGGTCCCCTTTCCATCCTAGGGACACTTCTCTTTCTTCTTACTTCCCTCCCCCAGCCTCTCCGCTGGGTCGCTGACAGGTAACGATGGCTTCCTGGCTCTGCCCGGCGGTCCTCACCATCCACCCGGAGAGAGGCTCGGGTCTCCAGGTCACACGTGCATTTCAGGGGAGCCCTCATTACACACCTGTCGTAACGTCACTAGGATGCCTTACGAAGCTGATGCATCGTCTGTCTTCACACTGCCGTACCCAAGGCCTCTCCCTACCAGGGGCAAGGAAGAGGGTTGAGGTGGGAAAAGAAAGTTCCAGTCAGTCCTTAGGAGGAAGCTAGAGGGTGCGCCCACAGCTCCTGTCGGCCCCATAAGGCCATGGAGAAGACCCCAGCGTCCAGCCTGTGTCTGTCTCTCCTATGGAGGGCCCCAGGCTCCTCATCTGTGAAGGGGAGAAGAGGGCCTGGGCTTCTTAACTTTTAGAGCGCACCAGCATTTTTGACTGATGAAAAATGCCTCTCTCCCCTCTTCCCACCACTGATCTCCCTCCATGACCTCCCCAGGTTCAGGTTTGCTCTAGAAGACACAAAGATAAGCCCGCAGGCATCTCCCATGGTGGTGGAGGCATTTCTCTGTCTCTCTGAGCTCAGAGCCCCCTCCCCGCATCCTCTCCTCGCTCCTTCCTTTCTCCAACAGCTCGAGACTGCCCCTGCACGGATCAGAGACCCTCAGGGGCCCTGGCATTAAAGCGCCCTGGGACCTCGGGCAAGACCCTTTCCTTGGGGAGTGGGGAGGGCTGTTTCTCTGTTCTTCTACCAGTAAAAGAAGATTTTTCAGCCGGATGATGTCAGATCCCAGGACTCAGGCGTCCCCCCGTGTAATCCGGAGCCTGAGGCAGCCCACACTTCCACGGACCCTTCTGCCTCTAGACAACGGACTTCCTACAGTCATCAGAGATTGAGGGGGTCCCCGGAGTTTCCATGGAGCCCCCACCTCCTTCTGACATCACTGCATTCCTTTTCGCTTTATCTCTAAATTAAAACAAGTATCTTGGCCCTGCGACATTTTGGCGAGTCCAGCGGCCTCACAATGAAGGAAGGTGTCCACCTCTGGGGCTGGGGGGACCAGCTCATTGTCCTGCTGCCTCGGCTCTTCCATTTAATAAGGGGGCGGGACGGCTGCCACCCAGCCTGCCCTTCGGAGCTGCCAGACTCCAGCGAACTGGAGTAAAGAGACTCCAGAAGGGAGAATGCATCACCGCTCCCTGACTCCCCAGCTTACAGCTCCTTTGGGGGCACCCGCCTGCTTCCCCAGCATCTTCTGGGGTACCCCTCACGTGGTAGGGCTGGCCTTCTCTCCCGGAAGCCGGAAGGCAGAGGATTCTAGCCTTTAATGCTGCTCTTTCTCAGAGGCAGACAACGGCTCAGACAGGCCCTCCCCATCACCCCCAGTAGGGAGCCCAGGAGGTCCATGCAAGGCCTGT
Organism: Spilogale gracilis; assembly: GCA_004023965.1. Taxonomy (NCBI): domain Eukaryota; kingdom Metazoa; phylum Chordata; class Mammalia; order Carnivora; family Mephitidae; genus Spilogale; species Spilogale gracilis. The sequence continues at coordinate 5,593 of PITA01015342.1, forward strand.
CCTGGGTGGTGGCGAAGGAAGTCTGCTCCTGGGATTTGGTTTTCAGGGTGAGACTCTATTTTTCGTTTATGTATTTATTTATTTTAAAAGATTTATTTATTTATTTGACTGGGAGAAACACAGCCAGAGAGGGAACACAAGCAGGGAGAGTGAGAGAGGGAGAAGCAGGCTTCCCGCCGAGCAGGGAGCCCGATGTGGGACTCGATCCCGGGTCTCCGGGACCATGACCTGAGCCGGAGGTAGATGCTTAATGACTGAGCCACCCAGGCACCCCCAACAAATGACACCTTTAAAAAAGCTGACTAATACCACAAACATGACATAATCCAGGAAAAAAGGATAATATAACATGATATTTATCAATTAATTGCCTGACACACCTTTGAGATCGTTTTCCCACTATTTTGGACTGTATACTCTTTGATCCTTTCTTCACACATCAACAACCTTGTGTTAGCCTTTTCTATAGGTAGAAGCAGGACAACCCTATCCTCGCTTTAGTAGTGAGTGATTTTGTTCTTACCGAAGATTTAGAGAAGTCGTTGTTAGATCACTTAGATTTTACGGCTGTGACCACAGGTGGGAAGGCCTCTATCAGATTTCCTCCATACACGATGTGTCCATGTGCTGTAGCTTCATGAATTGCTTGCTAAGTAGATTCCAGACAGGAGAGCACCTGGGTTTTGGGCAGACATGATGAGAGCCACTCTCCACCTAGAAGTGTGCAGGTTGGGGGCGCCTGGGGGGCTCAGTCAGTTAAGCCTCTGCCTTCGACTCAGGTCATGATCCTGGGGTCCTGGGATGGAGCCCTGCATCAGGCTCCCTGCTCTGCGGGAGCCAGCTTCTCCCTCTGCCTGCTGCTCCCCCTGCTTGTGCGTGTGCGCTCTCCCTTTTTTTCTCTCTCTCTCACAAATACATAAAATAAAAATCTTTAAAGAAAAAAAGTGTGTATGCTGATGACAGGAAGACTGTCCCTTCGACTAGCTTCTGGCTCTGTGTAGTCGAACCTTCCTCCTCCACAGTCCACAAACAGAACTTAGGTTTTCTCCAGAACTTTCGACACTCTTTCACTGGGGGCGGTGACCAGCCGGGGAATGAGGCGGCTTCCCCTGAGAGGGCCTGCAGCTGGCCAGCACACATCGTACCATCCTCCCAGATGACTGCCTTTCAACGATGGGGAGAAGGGGAAAAAAATCTTCCCTGTGGAACTCTGGGCACGGGAGAGACGGGTCTGGGGGCGAGTTCTCAGCAGGAGGGGCCTGGCCAGGGCATGCCCGCCCCAGCTCCGCTGCTCCTGTGGAACACGGTCGCCAGGACCGTCCCACGAACAGAGATCCCCGAGGAGGTGACACGGGGCCCGTAGCCTGGTCTGCCCCCTCCCTCTCCCTCCACACCAAATTTGGGAGATTGATTTCTGGGCCTGTTCTTTTCTCTGAGAAAGTAATAATAAGGCCTTCTGGCTCAGGGAAAAGATGATTAAATTTCAAATTACCCTGCCTGCCAGATAAGATTGAAATCTCTGGATCCAGGCAGGCCGGAGACCCGCTCTGCACACGGGAAGCTCGAGCAGCGGGCCTATTTGCCACATTGCGGGGGACAGGAATGGAGCAGTGTGTTTAAAACGACATTACGGGGCGGCAAACACGGTAATTAGGGCATTTGTTATACTGTAAGGAGCTTTCCAGAACATGGAAATTAGGAACATTGCGATTATGATTGTGAATTCGGTGAGGGAAATCAAATCCGTCCAGCCCTCGCCCCCACCCCCCTTCTCCTCCCATTAAAAGGCGGAGGGTGAATGAAGGAAGAACAAGAGGACTTTCAGGGTCTTGGGGAGGGAGAAGCGTGGACAGTCATTAAACACTTTAATAATGCGGAGTGTTGCGGCTTCAGCTCGGGTTTGGGGAGGCTTTGATCAGACCCAGCTTCGTGGTAGGGCCTGCTTCCCCAGGGGAGGCCGTGAGGAAAACCACAGGCTGGGAAGGTCTGGGAAGAGCTGGGAGCCCAGCCTCGGATTTCAAAGCCGCACTGAGGATGCCCTGTCAACAGGCCAGCCGGTCTCATTTTCCTCCCAATGCCTTGAAGGCAGGACCCAGGCATCTTTGCCATTCAGGCTTGTCCCTGAACCCAGACCGGAGGCAGGTGTGTGTGTGTGTGTGTGTGTGTGTGTGTGTGTGTGTGTGTGCACCCGTGCACGTGTTCATCAGCAGGGGCTAGGCCGAAGTCTAGTGATGGATGTAAACTACGAGTTACGTAAAGGCAAGCTGGTGTGTGGGATCTTTGCACGCGCAAAAATTAAATCCAGGCCACGGAGGGCGTCACAGAGCCCACCGAGCTCAGAGCTGGGAAAGTTGCTGTCTAATCATGACAACCACTCTGAGCTTAATATACTTAGCATCCCTGGGCCTCAGTTTACCCATCTGTAGCCTGAGCTCCCTTCCTCAGGGAAGCTTTCCGACCACTCATGCTAGCTGGGACCTCTGTAGAGAAGCTGGTTCTTCCCTTCAAACAGTATTTACTACTCATGCCCTTACCTGCTCACTACCGCCTTCTCCCGGCAGCTGCAGGCTCCGGGGGCCAGCACCCACCGCACCGGCCCTTACAGGCCCTCCATACGTATCCCAGTGAGTCCCTGACCTCCGAAAGCTACTCTAATGAACATCATCAGCATGGACCCTGAGATATCTTTTGTCATGACCCTGTCTTTCATATCAGGGCAGAGACGTCTGTCGTTTGCAGGGCCTTAAGCAAGAATATAAGTGGATGTTCTCAGACTACTGGCTTACCCTCTTCTCATCCCACCCTGGCTCTGTCCCTTGCTCTATAAGCCCCAGCTTCCAGCCTGTAGACACCTGACCTGACCCCTGGTCTACTTCTCTCCTCCCTGAGTAGCCACCCCCCAGGCGACCCCACGGGCCATGTGGTCAGAACTCAGGGACATGAACCCCAGGAAAAAGATTCACTCAGGCCCCAGAGACATAGGCCCTTCCAAATCTGGGTCTCAAAATGTGGTCTAGAAGAAAAAGGCCACCAGCATATGGTTTTTTGGCTCTGTGGCCTCCTCCATCCTGGGGTGAATCATGGCCAGAGGGGGCCCTGGACCCTGTCGTCCTGGTCTCAGGGCCACACGGACTTGAGTACAGGGAAGGACACGGCTCCATCCCACCCCGAGACCAAAAATGGGCCCCACCCTGTCCTGCTGGCGGGTCAGCCCTCTGCATTCAACCTCAGTCCCCCAGCTCTCCTCCTCCTCCTCCCCACCCAACGTCACAACGGAGCCAGACCCAGGCCCCATTCTTGCCCGGCGTCAAGGACGGAACTGGGGAAGGTGGGAGGAGGGGTACAGGACAACTATGGCTCTTGCTGAACCCCACCCTCGGCTCTGAGCATGGTTTCGGGACTGGCTTGGGGCCCGGGGTGACAGCGCATACCTGAGCCAATGGCCCGTGGGGTTCCAGAACCATGAAGGAGCCGGGTACCTTCAGGGCAAAGCAGACCCTCGAGCCAGGCAGAAGCAGCGGCTTGGGGGCTCCACTCAGCCTCGGGATCCTGCTGGAGCACCTGCCCTTGCCTCGCGGAGCCTACTGTCAGGCCGCCTGTGATGAAACTTGGGTTTTAAAGAGCCCAGACCTGACCTGGCACATAAGAGCTCAAAAAGTGCATACTAAATACAGAAACAGAATTGTGAGTGGATGCCTGGGTCGGCTCCCGGCACCCCTGAGCTGCAGTCTGATGGTGTCTCTTCTCCCAGACGGGGCTTACGTCCCTAACCAGCCCAGCATTCACAGGTGACGGACCCTGGGTCACAACCCAGCTTCCTGTTGTAAAGATAAAAGACTATTTAAAATTTCCCATAAATGGCACTTAGGCTCTGGATCAAAGGTTCCTGCTGGGATTGCTGTTTTAAACCTCAGCCCTCTTAGCAGAGCTCTCCCAGGCCAGGGTGGGCAATCTTGGCGGAGGGAAGCTGCAGGGGCTCCCCCAACAACCCTGTCCACACCCCCAGAGGCTGGCCCTGAACTTGGCCATGGTAGGGCCTTCCACACCCTGCTCGGACGGACTCTCACTTTGCACGTGCTTAGAATGAGGGGTTGAGGGCTTGTCCATCCCATGACCCGCTTGTAGTATAGGTTGGTGCCGGGGACACTTTCTGAAGGCCAGCCCATGACGACAGGGAGAGAAGGCACTAGGACAGAGGGCAGCAAGGGAGAACACGGCAACATTTGTCTTGGGAACATGAGTTGAAAACCACAGAATAAGTCTAGACTCCCAGGAGAGGCAGGCCCCTGGCCGGCCGGATGGCAGGAAGCTCACAGAAGGGAAACCGGTCTAGGAACTAGAATGAGAGCCGAACCAGCTATAGGAACCCCGGGCACAGATGCTCTTAGACCTTCGCCCACCATCTCACTCTGCTCCAGGGGCAGAGCCCCAGCAGGCGTGGTAACAGCTCAGCTTGGGGACGGGGCCTGCTCTTAGCTGGGGTGGGGGTAGGGGGGGCGCACCTCTCTTGAGAGCCTCTCCAAGACCTGCCCAAACGGAGAGCCTGGGGTTCATCAGGCAAGAGCAGTGTTGGCTGGGCAGCTATAATAGCCATGTGGGCCGGACGCAGGAAGGGACTCCCACTGAGGGCTCGTGGCTTCTCAATGGGCTGTATACTGAGTAGGAACCACGGGCACCTCCCTGCTTGGTTTCCTGGGCAGATGACATGCCATTTTGCCAACTCTCATTTCAGAGGCAGCTCAGATGGCTTGCAGCTAAGCCAGCTCATCTGAGTTACCGGGGGCTTTGCAGTCAGTAGGAGCCTCACGACTTCACACCCTCCTAATATTTTTCCTCGTCTTCTCATCTCCTGGAAAAATGGGAGAGATTCAAGCGGGCGCTCATGGATTTTGCCCACCCACGTGGGCCAAAGTCAAAAACTCTAAAGACCAATGGGCCCCCCAGCCGGAGGCTACATCCTTTCCTGGGGGCCGACTCACCGGCTCCCCGAAGTGTCACTCCTTAGAGCAGGCAGGAACGCTATTTTAGAACGATTTCCATATGCAATGACGCTAATTTGTTTTTAACTCATTATCTATTTAATTAGCTTGTTCAAGTGTGGTGCTTACATGGAGAACCCTCGATTCACTGGGAATGGACCTTGCAGAACCTTTCCTTGGTCTCCAGGCCCACGGGCAGTCACCTCCGCCCTTGCCCCACGAGACTCCGAACTGGGGTCTGGGGAAGAGGACACGGGCCCTGCTTCGATCGTCCCTCCGGCCAACAGCTCTCAGCAGAAGGGCACTAGACAGGGAGTCGAGCGGATCTGGACGTTCGTGTCAGCCCAGCCACGAAGAGCCGTGGGAGCCTCGGCACGTGGCTCCCGCCCACTGAGCCTCCCGACGCCACGCCTGCGAATGGGGTGGATGGCGGATTTGTAGTGGGCTGTGGACCGCCTTGAGAATTAAATGAGATACAGTGTGTAAAGCACCTCCCGGGAGGCCTGCTGCGGAGAAGGAGGCCGAGAGGTTAATTGAACGCAAAGCTGGGGGAGCCCAAGAGGTAGGGCTGACCGTGTCCCTGGGCACTGCCGGGCGTCTCTAGATCCCTCTGGACTCACCAGCTCCTGCCTGGAATTCCACATTAAAGCATTCTCCTTTTAGCCTGAAGCATTGATCCCAATTAAAATGCTAATTATCTCCAAGGGTTCTACATTTAATTTTTTTTCCCCTTGTCCATCAGCGACCCCAGAGTGTTGGATGAAGAAGCTGAGCGCTGCACTTGCAGACAGAGGACGGAGAAGCTGGCCTGTCCCTGCACCGCACCCGTCACTCACTCGTCCCACCTGCCCTGTCTTTGGTCTGGTCCTCTCCTGGCCTGACACGCCCCCGTGGCTCTGCTCTGCCCCACCCTCCAGGGCCCAGCTCAAAGCCTACTTTCTCTTTCCTCTCTCCTCCACCATAGTCTCCATCCCACATTCTTAACTGGTAATGAACGGCAAAGCTGATGGGGATGCTGGGAAAGGCTTACATGTGGATAGCCCTCTCCAGTTCCACAGGCTCGTGTGCAGGAGAGAACGTGGTCCTCCGTGGTGGGCGGACTTGGGCTCACATTCCAGTGCACGGCGGGACCAGGAGCATTCGTCAGTGGCCCGGGGGCTGCTGTCTCCTCCACGGAATGGACGACTGAGCATGAACCCCAGGACTGAGCATGTCTGTAAGGGCCTGGCATATGATAGGGCTCCAGAAACATTAGCTGGTCTTCCCCTCCTCTATCAATTTTTTAATAACTCCATGGGATTGTCTGAGCATTACATTGCCACTGGACGGATGGATAAACTGAGGACCAGAGAGGTAAGAAGACTTGCCCAAGGTCAAGGGGCAGTGAAGGCCATCCTGGTCCCTGGATGGCCTGATTCCCAGGTGGATGCTACTTTGGGACCTTAGCTCCTGTGTGCCCTCGGGAGGCATTGTGGGCAAATCAGCCAGCTCAGGGGCATTGTGGGGCAAAGAGAAGCAGCCAGAAGTGTACAGATCAGCAGCCCCAAAGAGAAGGCTCTTCTCTGGGAAGTAATGAAAATGTGACTTTGTCTTCTATGTAGTAGGCATTTGCTAACCAGGCTCTCTGTCTCCCACTCGTTTCCTGGAGTGGAGTTCATCTCAGTGTCTTTCTTCGCTTCAGCTGTTGATGCCAAGGCCGATTATGAAGTGGGCAGCCGTCATCTCAGAGGGGTGCAAGCTCGGAGCAGATGAGGTCAGTGCTGGAAGGGTCTGTGCTGCTTCTTTTACCTGTGGGGAAACTGAGGCTGGGAGGGACCGGCTGGAGGCTACTTTGCACAGACTAGCACGGACCCACCTGCCGGGAACTCACTCCAACAGGGAAAGAAGGGGCAGAACAGAAACAGAACAATGCCTGCACGCCCGTAGTCAGTGCTAAGGTCCATTGTCAGAGCCCCGCAACCCAATTCTCGGCTGGCCCGGGACCCTAGTAGCTGCGGCTCCTAGCCCGGGCAGGGGGAGGCAAGGGGGCTTCCTTGAGCGAGCGCTACGCCTTGCTGAGCTTTGGAGGGCAAGTTGCTGCCACCTAGAACTTTCCAGCGTGGGCACTCTCGACATTTGGGCTGGATGTGTCTCTGCTGGGAGGCCGCGTGGGCTGTAGGCATTTGGCGGCACCCCGGCCTCTTCTGTCTGCATGCTCATCTCCAGGGAGCAAAATCACCTCCCGTTGAAAGCCACAAGCGGAAGAAAGGAGGGCATCCAGGTAAATGGAATCCCTGGACAGAGCTTTGACGCATCTGGGGAGCCTCGCGGCTGGGGAGCCACGACGCCACTGAGGCTCTCCTTCAAGGCTCCGATGGGGTCTGTGAGGCCGCGCACACCCTTGGAGCCCTAATGAAAAGCTTCAGATGCTCAGCTCCGGCTTTTGAAAATTGTTCTGGAAGTTACCGTCCTGCTCCTGTGAGACCTTCTACGGGCAGCGGGTTTCTGATCTCACTGGCCTTGGCCAGAGGCCTCAGCGAGGCCCTGGGAACTCTGTGACTATGTCGTCTCTGCCTTTAGAGGCGGACGGCTGCCCCCAGATCCCACAGCGTCTCTCTCCTGGCCCGGTTGGCATGAACAAAAAACTGATTTGCTCAGGAGGGGAGGCAAGACGGAGCATGGGCCGGAAGACGGGAGTGGTGCTAACGGGTCCGTTTTATGACCGTCTGGGTGCAGGGACGCAGACTGGCTCCTGCCCCGTGGGTCTAGTAGGTCTCCTCTCCAATCCAGGCACCCATTAGAGAGTCACCTGTACCAAGTGGATAAAGGAAGCAGATGTTCCTAAAGCTCAACAAAAGATTAGCCAAATGGAGCCCTTTAAGCCACCCCTGCCTGAGCGCATGGAAAATCACATTCTCCTTACGAGGGAGCGGTTGGCCCCCCGCGTTCCCAGACAGTCATCGCGCAGAGCCAGCCACCTCGTGTTTGTCTGTACCGAATCCCCAGCCCAAATACACGTGGCTATTTTGGTCTAGACCACACTTGATGATCGCAAACAGCCACCAAGTCCCTCTCCTCTCCTATTTACGGATGGAAGCAGCTGCTGTATTTGAATGCCTTGCTCCTTAGGATAAACATGACTCTGATTTCCCAACTTTCTTTGGGGAATTCCTCCTCGGCGCCCGTGTTTATTTATGAAGCCGGTTTGGAAATATAGCAGGCCCCAATGTAATTTCTGGGGCGGTAGCTGAGGTCAGCTGGGGAGAGCAGGCATTCCCTGGGCAGGGGAGTGAGCCTTATCTGAGCCATCAGCCTGTCCCCGCCTCCAGGAAAGGATCAGGTTTCCCTGCCCAAGAATCCCCAAGTTACCCATCCCCTTGCCTTGGTGACTTCATTTTGCTTTGGGCGCCAGGAGGCCCAGAGGTAAACCAGACCTCACTATTCCAGGCTCCTGAAACATTCTTCCTCTCTGTCCTCCAAATGGCTCAGGAAACCTCTTTTTGGTTTTATTTTTGGTTGCTCTTTATATGTTTTAATATTGTAAACTACCTCAGATACTCTCAGAGAGTAGGTGGGGTGTAAGTCGAAAGCAAATAAACATCAAATGCACCAAACATTTTCTCCCACAGTCATTAAAATGCAGCCGCCTTGGGTTCTTTTGCTGAAGGAGTCCCTCTGTATCAGGGAGAAGATAAATAACCCTAGCAGAGTTGAGACTAGGAGGTGGGAGCTGGAAAGGACCACAAGTCTCAGAGAAAAGGAGGAAATAACAGTATGAACTACCTCTGGTTCTTTGCCAATACTTATAATCCAGGGATGAGAACACCAACCTCTAGGAAAAAGGAAAAGGCTTTTTCAGATGGAGACAAGAACCCGCATCTCCCGGCCCCTCCCAGTTTGGGGCTCCTTCCAGGACTGCCCGACTGTGTCCTTGAGACTGACCAGGGCAAGCCAGCCGCTTCCAGAGGCCGTCTCAAGCCAGCATCTCATTCCACAAGGGAAGTTCTACTAGTGCGGATGTCAACGGGAAATGTAAGGTCTGAGTGCCCAGTCACTGGGTGGCTTCTGAGGTCAAGAGGTCGGTGGGTGGGGGGGACCCCAATGTGGGCATCCAGACAGCTCATTGTTGGCCTATGTCACACCAGCCTTGGGTGGTGATGGCCAAGGCAGGGCGGGCTGATAGAGAAGAAGCCCAGGCCCTTCACCCGCGGAGGACGAGAGCAGCTTCTGACGATCCAGGAAGGTCAAGGTTAAGCCTAGAGGCCCATCATGGCTCCTTAGGCCAAGACACTTGGCCTTCACCTCTATATGGTTCTTGGATCTGACCCAGCAGCCACGGGGCCATGTGTCCGGCCTCAGCTTAAACATCCTCAGGGATAGGATTCAGATAGGATTCATTACCTCCTGGGGGTCCTGAGCCAGCTGGGACAGGCAGGAGGTGCTCAGTGTCCGAAATCATGGGTTCCTGGGGTCCCAGAGGTGAAAGAGAGGTGTGGTGGGGGAGCACTGGAGTGGCATGTAACTCTGGAATGGAGGACCTCCCTGGGCTGTCTTCTGGAAACCGGGTAGATTCCACAGCAACTGGAAGGAGCTGTGAGGCTGCTCAGAGGCAGGTGAATGGTCCCTCTGCTGAAGACAGCTGTGGGCACCTGGGCCACCTCTCAGGAGTCCCCTGTGCGGGCACCTCGCCTGGCTCAAATGGGATGCTGAGGGCTGTAGCTAGGATGATCCCGAAATGTTGCAAAAGAAAACTGTTCTCCATCCTAGATATCTCTGCAAGGGTCGAATCTGGAGTTAGGGGTGGGGCCAGAGGGGGGCAGTGCCCCGATCTGTAATGTTTGCTGGTCCCCAAGGGGTCACACTCCCACCACAGTCAGTCTCAAGCTGCCAACGTCCAGGTCCCAGAGTGCACGTTGGGCTCCCGTCACTGGCTGAGGTCACAACCTGGCCTTATTACTCCCCTGATTCTCACTTGCCCTGTAACTTTAGGCCCTGGCTTCCTCATCTATAAAAGGGGGGTGAAGAGCAGCTGTCTCCACATGCCTCTAGGGGCCATTAGGAGGAAATTGAAAGGGCTTTGCTATTTTGGGACTGCTTTGAACAGAATAAAAGAGCTTTCAATGAGCTCTAAATGATCACCAGTTTTGATGTGAAGCAAAACAGGACATTCCACACTGCAGAAGACGAATATGACTGAGCAGGGAGGCCAGGGTAATCATTCCAAAACCCCAGCCCTGGGTCCGAGAGTGCGGCCGTGTCAACCACAGGTCTCAGTTTCCCCACCTGTGAAATGCGGACTTTACACCCTGGCCACCTCGTGGGGTGTGGTGAAACCCAGGGGGATAAAAATTGCATATTTTCAAGAGCCCCACAGATGAGAGAAGGAGGTGGCAGATCACTGTGACAGAGACAACAAAAAAAGAGGGCCAGCCTAACCATCAAAGGGACAATTTACGCTCCAGAAAACTAATCCCTAATTATTCCTTTCTGTTCTAAAGAGACAGGGACCCAGAAGAGAAGCCAGCAGCTCATCCTTCATGTGACTACTTAAGCCTGAACCAGGAAGAGAGACAACTACATACACAGGCTAGCATTTGAATACCTAATTTGATGAGGCATATAAATTGGCAGTTATTCAAATGAGTGCATTTGCATAATAGGGTTTAAGGCTACATGATAATTCCTTGATATTTTTTCTGTAGTGCAGAGTAAGGACTTCAGATCTTTCTCGTTCTCTTCGACGGTTTTAGGAAGAGGTTGCAAAGGCAGCTGGATGGAGCCCGGCTCTGGGTGCGCCAGGATTTTGGGGTGGGGGGGCGAGCACCCCGGGGTGGGCTGAGAAGCTGTTTTCGGCGGTGGAGGAGGTGGTATCGCTTTCTGGGGTATCTGACCGTGACCTTCCAGCTTGGCAGTGCCGGCCAGGAGCAGCTCCTCGACCTCTGAGGGGTGGCAGAGGCTCTATGCAGGCTTGTCGAGGTCCCGGTAGATCGGGGTGCTCCAAGCGTGACCCCCTGGTCGTCGGCAGCAGCATCACCCAGTAGTGTGTTAGGCGTGTGTGCACGCACCCCCTGATCAACTTAGGAGTCAGAAACCCTGGGGCTGGAGCCCGAGCCGCAGTCTGTTCTAATAGGCCCTCCAAGGGATTGTGCTGCCGCTCAGGTTGGAGAACCATGACCTTGGAACAACCCCTCCCTGGGAATCTGTTCCACATATATGGGATTTCAGGTAGCATGATCATTTGGATTCATTTGCCAAGGCTGTGCCAAATTCTCATCCAGCACCTTCTAGGGATGGTTTTAACTTCTGGTGAAGGGTACGGAGGGTCCTGGGTTTCCTTCAGGAGCTGGGAACGAGAGGAAAGCGCTCAGCCCGGCTACCCACAGGCAATGGGGGCCCGCCACCCGCTGACCTCATGCCATTGTCCTCACCAGCACGGTGAGTGGAGCCCCGGTGGGGCCGCTGTCTGGGCTGGGTGGAAGCAGCCCCAGGTCATGGCTGAAGCGCCCAGAAGTTGCTGGAATTTTTCAGCCCTCTTTGTGGAACCCAGTCCCTGGCTTCTGCCTTCTGCCTGAGCAAAGCCTCTATCTTCCATCACCCAACAAGGGTTCCTAAGGCCCATCGTGGGCCGGGTGCTCGCTCACCTGACGGTGGGCACAGGGCAGTGCCTGGGCAGGGTGGTCTCCTGACCCGGAATGTGTGCCTGGCAGGGGAGGCGTCTTACAGTGGGTGCTTTCAGCCAGGAGCTGAGGGCTGAGGCAGGGGACAGACAGGGTCCCTTGGGACCAAGCTGCAGGGAAAGTTCACCCAGCCCAGAGGTCAAGGAAGGTTTCCCAAGGTTGGACAAGGAGAAATGCTGCCGGGTGGTGGGGGAAGGGGGTACTGAGCTTTACGCTTACGGGGCAGACAGAGCCCAAGAGTGAAGTGAGCTTCTAGAGGCAACAGGGAGTCGTCGAAAGGTGCTAAATCAAGGTGGTAGATGACCAGTGAAGAGGAGCCTGACTTGGAGGCGAAGGTTTGGATCCACGTTGGGGTCCCAGATGTGTGTCCCAGGACCGGGGTTCGGCTTTCACAGACTGAACAGTTGGATTTGTGGTTGTGGTCCTGGCTCTCCATGCAGACCATTGAGTGGCATCATCACCACCATTGGGTGGAAGTGCCCAGCAGGAGCAATGGGCTGCCATGAAGACCGTGAATGGGGACCTGAGTCAATCAGGAAGGGAAGTGGTAGCCAGGAGAGCTAATCCAACGGGATGGGAAGGGAAGCCTTAGGGGTCATGTAGGTGGGTCTCAGAGAGGAAAGATAGCACCTGGATTCAGATCAGGATGAAAGGGCTACTATGGAGATTCCCCAGGCTACTCCTGAGGTTGAATTGTAGGCCCAGATAGGCCATAGCTGCCTACTGCTTAGGGTGGTCCATAATTTCATGAGGGACCTAGGCTCCTGCCCGCTCTCTGCTCTGCCAGCCCCAGAGTGTGACTGACCCTTATTCACAAGACAGCTGCGGAAGCTCCGATATCACACCTATGTTCCAGACGAACCGATCCTAGGAGGAAGGAAGGAGGGGAGGGAGGGAAGGAGGAAGGGACAGAGGGAGGAAGGGAGGAAGGAAGGACATGTGCTAGCTGAGTCCACCCTTTTAAAAGGCTTTCCTGGAGGCCCCACCCAATACTGCTCCTTTCAGCTCCATTAGCCACTGATAGCTACAAGATAGCTAGGGATGCGTAACTTTTCCTCCTTTTTTTCTTTCCTTTTTTTTTTTTTAAGTAGTCTCCCTGCCTAGCATAGAGCCCAACATGGGGCTTGAACTCATGACCCTGAGATCAAGATCTGTTGAGATCAAGAATCGGATGTTCAACTGACTAAGCCCCCCAAGCTCTGGGATATGTAGCTTTTTAGTTGGGCACATTGCTACCTCCGTCCTCCAATACAGGGCTCCTATTATAAAAAATCGGGGAGTGAACATTGGGTAGGCAACTAGGAATCTCTATTGCAGAAAGAATAAATAGGAGAAATTAGCATCTTTTTTCCATTAGATTTTTCTTTTTTAAAATTAAAAAAAAATTATGCACATTAGTAAATGAGGTCAAGTTATTAACAAAACCATGAGTGTCTTAGGCAGAAATCATTTAGTTACAAGGAACAGAGAGCTACTCGACTGCCTTAGCTAAAACATGGAATTTATTGTAAACATTCATGAGAATATCCCCGGTCCCGAGGGCAGGAAGCTGGTAGCCCATGAGGGAGACTGGCCCACGGTTTTCTCTTTCCCTTTCCCTTCTTGGGTCCCAAGGGCCTCCTGGCTCCAGTCCCCTCTGACCTCCTCATCTACTTCAATTCTCTCCCTCTCTCCCTCTCTCTCTCTCTCTTTCTCCCTCTCCCTTTATCTCTTTCCCTTGACATTTGGCTTTCTCTCCCTTACATACATAGCAGAAAATGGTCACCTTGCCTTACCGGGTCCAGTGCCAACCGTGGAGTCTCCATAACCCAATAACCAAATCTCTAGCATAGCGTGAGCTAGCCCGAGCATGGGTCACACGCCCAACCCCCTGGTACAGGCCGGTACAAGCAGGTCAGGCCAATGGGGGCAGACCATTAGGAGCTCAGCTGTCCAGGCAGGCATCTGGGCCATATGTCCCTGCAAATCTCCAAGGACAGCACTGCTCTCTTCCCACTGCCCTTAATTCAACCCTAGCTTTCCACCTAGGCATGTAGGAGAAGGCTTCTTTCAACGCCCTCTAGTCCCTCTATGAGCAGGCCCCTTTCTAGACAGGCTCTGAGGTTCTAGGCGACATAGGATCTGTTCTTGACACCTGTTCCTACTTTTATTTTCCTCTTCCAAGTCAAAGACGGGAAACTGACCTTGGCCCCATTAGGTCAGAGTCAGGTGGAAGAGGATAGAGCCGCGATTCACAGTTGAGTCAGACCGTGGTTTTTGCACGCTGTGTTGTTGGCCCAGTGGGATATGAGTGTGTAAAACACTTGGGGAAATAAATAGAGTTGCCTTGACAGATTCTGGTCACACAAATAGGAGCAAGAGAAGAAGTGAGAAATGCCGACTCCAGCCAAGGAGAGCCAACCGGGGCTGATAAATTTAAAGAAAACTGACAGAGATGTGGACAATTCTAGCTAATGACATGGCAGCGTTAATGTAAAAAATAGCACCTGGGCTTTAATTTCTCATCTGGAAGTAAATAAGACATGTCAGCACCAAAAGCAAGGAGAAGCCTGAGGCTCCTGTAGATGGCCCGGTAAACCAAGTCAAGCTTAGAAAGTGAATTTCATCTCTGTGAATTCTATGTGCTCTTTGCCCTTAGAAGGATTCCTTAATTTTGAATTTGTATAATATGCAATATTATGTGTAAACCTTACAAAAGGAATCGCATCCCCTTCCACGCACACTAAAATAGTAATACTCAGTGCTGGTGAAGTCGTGGTGAAACACACATCCTATCCAACTGGCTAGCCCAGCATAAACGCCTCTGGGGAGAAACTCAACTATGCATTCCAGGAACTATAAGAATTCTTCTTCCCTTCCGCCCTAGGAATTTATCCTAAGGAAATCAGCCCCCCTCACCACCAAAAGAAAAAAACTGAAAAGTACCTGTTATAAATAATTGCATTTATTAAAGTGGAAGATTGTAAGCACGTGTCTTCCTAGGTTAAGTGGGAGGCATTATTTCCCCTTCACTAGGTGAAACAGTTGGGGTCTGGGGTGGAAAACATCATACGACTGGAGCTAACTGAGGACCAGCCGTGTGCCTAATGCTTCACCTTCCCAAGCTCAGTGTGACCCCTCCACACACACCATTGGGTGAGTAGCACCATCCCCCTTACAGATGAAGGCTCAACTATTCAGGTTACTGGGAATGGCAGGATTGATTTCCAGCCCAGCATTTTTCAAAGAACCGTAATGTGCTCCATTATTCCTGGGAACTCTGCCCTTGGCGTTGAGGCACCCCATCTGGGGTTCCGCTCAGTTTTGAAAGGAGAGAATATAATATCATTTGATACCTTATGAAAGTATACTTTACGAAGGAAAAAATCTCAAGTTCAAACATGGAGGGTTTTTTCCCCCTTTCTTTCCCCCTCCTTTTATTACACACTTTACATCCTCTAAGAAGTTTGGACTCATTAATTACAGTGGTGGTAATTATAACCCACTTGTACTTCTGCGGGTCTCTTCTGAGGAGCTGAGAGTCCCTTATAAATACGAGCTCACTAATTGCCCCAGAAGCAACAGAGGTAAAGGGCTGCTACTGTCTTCAGAGCTAGGGCTCGGGGGCTCCCGGGCTGCAAGGGCATCAAACTATCTGGGAGTTTCAAAATCAGAGTCCTCGGCCTTGCTCTCCTCCCGGCCGCACTCCCAGGACAGGCCGGACCCCTGGGCTAGCACACGGCAGCCTGACCTCCCAACTTTGCGCCTTCACTCCTGCCTCTTGTTTGTCAGGCCTCCTTTTCCAAGCAGCCCCACCCTTGAGCTGAGGATCTGCCGGTTCTCCAGCATTGCCCCCTCCTTGCCCTCAACCAAAATGCACAGCCCGAAACACTCACTTTGCAGTGTGGCCTCTCGTGGTTTCCTGATTATGTCTCGAGTGATTGTTTGATTTATTATTTGGCATTCCGTGAAAGTATAGTCTAGTCCTCCTCCCAGCCGAGAGCCTCTTCCCCATGCTTCTGGGAACTTCAGCGACTAGCATAGGAATGGGTCAAGCAATATTGCCTGATGGGCAGATGGCGCCCTCAGCAGCTGTCTTCCTGGGGGGCACTGATAGGAGATGGCTTCTGGGGCTACCTCCCCTGCTTTCATCCCACCCTGAGCCACGGAGGATCACCTGGTACCCTAAGTGCCCCATCTCCTACCTCTACGCCTTACCTTGGCTGCTCCTTACCTCTCCCGCCAAGCCCGCCGAACCATGCCCATCCTTCTTACCTGTCTTCAGATGCCACATTTTAGTGAAATCTCCTGAACCTGTCCTCCCTCCTTGAAAATTCATTGCCCTCCACTCTGAGCCCCCACAACACACTGCATAGGAATTTGTCCCTTCCCAGCTGCATGGCCTTGGCTCGGTCCCCGTGTCTCCAAGCCTCTGTGTCCTTGTCATTCCATGGTACTGATACGCTGACGGAGTCACGTCATGAGCATGAAAAGGGAGGGCTCAGTGCCCGGTGCTTAACACACCTCGCTGCTTGAAGTTCTGTTCTGGGAAGTTCTGTGAGGGCGGGGCCGAGTTCGTTGTTGGAACAGGGGACTCTTGAAACTCTCTTTTTTAAAAAGCTTACCAAGTGGCCCTTGATGCACCGTTACACATGGGGACCACAAGCGTAAACTGGACTCTTCTGTGAGAGGAAACCAGGTTCCAGAAAGTGGTGCCAGGGTGGGGGATGTCAGAGTCGGAGTGAAGGTGAGACCCATAGAGCCTAGCTGCAGAGGGGACCGTCCCTGTCACCCAATCAACAACATATCTGGTGCTGAAATACCACCAACTATGTGGGAAGCCTGACCACCCTCCTATTTTTCTTTCTTTAATTCTATTCTCACATATAAGGTACTGTAAAACATCATAAAACAATCATCACAGAGAAAGCGGGGTTCCCTTTGATGCCCATACCTCTCCCTGGTAGCTCTAGGTTTCCTACGTATACTTACAGAGCTTTTTCTATATGCTCCATTATTTTCTATTTTATTGTGAGGACATTTGGAGGACTTCATGAAGGTTATGCTACACAGTTGGTATTATTCTCAAGGTAATACTCAATCTGGCCATTCTTGCCTACATGTATATGACGGGGAAAGCCCTTGATGGGAGGGGGACCCCCCTGAGTCACAGACACAGCTGTTGCCCACACTGAGGCTCTATTTGGGACATGTTGCTGAGCACCTACTGAAGGCCAGGCATGGGGATTACTCAAAGTCCTCTGAGTTACACTGAACTCGGTTTCCTAGGTTCCTCTCTGCCTTCCTCCAGCTCATCCAATAGGAGGTCCTCAGACTATGCCTATGACTTTACAGAAGTTTAAGTCTGTTACGTTTCTTGTGTTTTTCTGATCTCCTTTCCTGTAGCTTTGTCAAAGTAATTCAGCTTGTTTTAACAGGCTTATTTTGATTCAGCTAGTCTTTGTAGAGCCTTCTTGAGCCCAGATGGTCACCATGCCATTTCCCAGTTGCTGATACTTACTCTACTGCACTCCTTCCCTGGATCACTATCAGGCTCACGAGAACACAATATTTCTATTACTATTCAACTTGTCTCATCTCCACAGTCCTCCTGAGATCACCACCAGCTACTTGTGATCTTTCTTGTAAGACGTTCTCAAGCCCCTGGGGTGTAGCTCATTGACCTTAGGGGATTGGACTGGGTTCAGGGCAGCCTGGGCTCTCTAACCTCCTCCCTCCCTTACACGTGCACCTCCAACCCATAGCACTATTTCCTTTCTGGCCTGAAGCTCACTTTCCTTGCCTGAGAAGAAATCAGCAGAAGAAAATATGCATTTCCTTTCCAACCCCTGAGCTCACCGCCGGGCACAGAGGAAGGGCCATGAGCGTCAGGAATCAGAGAAACCCTCACTCAAGGGTGGCCAGTTCTATGACTTGAGGCAAGTTGTTAAACTTTGTTAATCCTCGCTTTTCATTACTGTGAAATGGGCAGAATAGGTTTTAAATTGGGAATGACGTACTTGCTCCACAATTAGTAGTTACAATTACCATTTTTCTCCCAAGTGGCTTGTTTGACAATCCCTTGGAGATAAAAAGGAAAACTTTTTCCCAAGTTAAGGCACTCAGCAAAGCAATCAGACATTGCCTGCCTAGGTCCTCCCCACTACGGGCCCTGTGCTGATGTGACTGATGGAGAGCAGATCCGGAGTTCTGAGCATCTATAATAAGCACCCAGGGGAGAATGAAGTAATTCAGGGCACTTTGGGATTGAGGGCGACTCTCCCAAGACTTTTTGTAGTAGCTGCTCTCCACGTCCGTCCATAGGAACAGTGTGCCTTGCTTGACCCCATCCCCTTTCTGTCCATCATGAGGAAGACCCGGGCCACAGCTCACGGCAAATACTGGGCTCATCCACGGACGTGATAGGGTCCTTGCTACGACTACCTAGTCAAACTCCTTTACAATTGAGGAAACTGGGGCTTGGAGAGGCTCAGGGATCAATCTCAGATCGAGGTTCTGCAGACCTGGGGCTAGTACCAGGAATTCTGGGACACAAGAACTTGGCCGTCTCTTCCCCTCAGATCACTCCCTTCTGATCCAATTCCTTGTAGCTGATAGGGAGCTTTCCTTAAACCCAAAGTCTCAGTGCAAACTGATTTCCGTCACTCACCCCTTCACGTTCCCCCCCTTCATGCCCCAACGCTGTGACGGGAGGCTGGCCTGCGCATCAATGATCATTTCTCTGCTTGTGACCTTGGGCAAGTCGCTGTCTCTCTCTGGGCCTCTGTGCAATGAGGAGTAGGAACAGCTGCTCTCCAAACTCCCTTTCACTCTGCAAATCTCAGGCTCCGTGCGGTTGAGTTCCACCATCGGCAGCCAGCCATGCTCAGGGCTCCGGGATCCCAGGCTCGCTCCGACCCGTAACGGCAGGTGAGTGTTCTTTTCCAGTCGTGCACACCGCTTCCTGTCTTGATCACTGAGCCCGAGGGATGTGGGGCAGGCATGGTGGTCCCTTGATGCTTATACAGCAGTCAGCCCATCACGGTATCTCTGCCGCAGAGTGTATGTAGTTGGAAAGACTCCAGTCTCTCCGGAAGAACACGCAACCCTCCCCACCAAAGCCACTGGGCCCCTCCAGAGCGGGGGCTCCCTCGGCACGGCCAGCATCAGGTCATCGGCTGTAGCCCGGACCCACGTGCGCACACGCACACCTCCTTGGGCATCCTCCCGACACGCATGCACCCCACTGCCTGCCCCATGTGAATTAGCGATTGGAGGGGAACCGAAGCAGCTTCTGCGGGGGCCTGAGGGGCTCCCTGCACACGCAGCCACGTCCTCCCAGCACCTCCTGCACTCTCCTGGGGCCACACCTGCAGAAGGGTGATAAGGGAATCGGATTCTCCAGCAACGCCAGAGGTGCAGTCCAAAGATCCAGAATATTTAGCTGTGTTTACCCGAAATAATCAGCTTCTCAAAGACATGTCGCCGGGCAGCTCTTGCCACATTGATTATGCCGCCTCATATTTTTGGCCCCCAGGGGCAAACAGCTCTGATTAATATTTCACAACACAGTCCCCCCCCACCCAATATTTCTTTCTTCGTGTTGTTGCTTTTCTTTTTTCTTTTTTTAATTTTTTTCCTCCTCCCGAGCCCCAGAGCCTGATAGAGAGACATGGAATATTTCACTGTCTCTTGTGTCTGCCTGCTCCAGTAATCAGCAGACTCAATCACGCTTGCAGTGTTTTTATGAATTAATAACAGGCACTTTGGAGGGCTAGCGGGGGAGGGAGGAAATGCAATCTATGGAGGCTTAATGAGCGCCGTGGGGAACAGCCACCTCGCCGCCTCCAACCCCACCACGCTGCGCTCTAAATCATTGTTTCTGAGATTACCCACTCTCAGGCCAGCCCGACAGCCTGCGTGGGGCTCCTGAGCGCCCCTCTGTCCCCGCTGGGGCCACCCAGGGACACGCAGCCTCAGCACCGCTCTGTGTTCATCTGAAGAGAAAAGAGAGGGGCTCTGGGTGGGCCGAGGAAATCGTCCTGCTCTTCCTTGCTCCTTGCGTCTGTTGCTCTTTGATAGAATAAGTGACGAGGGGTAAAGCGGAGGGCAGGGACGGTGGGCAGGTGGCCCAGGCAGGCCCCCACAAGGACATCCACAGTCCAGAGAAGGGAGGGAGTCTTACTCCTGTAGGCCGAGACACTTGTTCTTGCTAGAACACTCTGTGACGGGATTCTAAAGCTGGATTGAGACCACTGAAAGCATGCTGTGAAATACCACCTTCTAAATAAGGTATGCAGCCACCACGGTCTGACGCGGGGGGCCAACTGGCTCACAGCGCGTAGTAGGACAACGCCCGAATGCCACTCCTCATGACCGCCCACCAACCTGTACTTGGATGTTAGGGCCAGGCTGAATGGCCCCAAATGTTTCTTAACATTTCTCCTCGATTATCTCGTGTTGTGGCCAACCAACAGCTCACAGACAGACCCCTCCCCTCACTGAACTGAGCTGCTCCAGACCTGGAGGCCAGACTCTTTCATTGCAAAGGGAACTATAACCACCGAATAAACCGTGACTGTGTGGCTGGGACCCGAGTCGCCCTTACCCACTGGACAGTGGGCAGTCAGATTCGAATCCGAAAGTTCTGTTAGAAGCAAGACGTGTGTCAATCCTCTCTTTCTCCCTCTTTCCCTTCTTCTCTCCTTCCTCTCTCCCTCCCTCCCTCCCTCCCTGCCTTCCTTCCTTCTTTCCCTTCTTCCTTCCTTTCTTCCTCTCTTCCTCTCTTCCTCTCTTTCTTTCTTTCTTTCTTTCTTTCTTTCTTTCTTTCTTTCTTTCTTTCTTCTTTTCTTCCTCTCTTCCTTCCTTCTTCCCTCCCTCCCCCCTTTCTTTCTCTCATTTTTCTTTTCTTTTTTTTTTCTTTTTTTAGCAAATGTCACATCTACACCGAAGAAGAGAGAACAGCATCATAAGCTCTCTTGTACATCGCGAAGCTCTAGTCATTTAGCTGAGTATTCCTGTCCTTCCCTTCCCTGCAAGGACAGGGCTCTCCATCACCAGGTGCCATGTGCCCAGGACGCTGGGGGACAAATGTGCTCACCCAGCCTTCCTTTTCAGGGGTGCATGCAGCTCACTCTCTCTGGTACCCCAGGCTGCTCCCCGGCATGCCCCGCTCGCCAGTCCTGCTCCCTGAGGGACGCTCCGTGCAGGTACAGGGTCCTGTACTCAGCTACGTTCCATGTGGGAGACGATTGGTCTCCTTCTTTACATCTTAAACCTTCCTCATCCCTTCTCCTGTGGTAACTTCCAGGACCCGGCAGAAGAAAACAAGAGCTTGGGGTGCACTGCACACTTTCCCTGGGGTTTGGGGGCTCCTGCTGTGAACCCCACTAACCCATCTCCACACACAATTATTACAAGCAGTGGAAACACTGGTCAATTTTGGTTCCGAGCCTGCCGCCAGGCCCTGTGCGGGACAGAGGAGACCCAAGAAGAAGAGCACCTGTCTCCCTCAGGGGCTCACTGTTCCCTGTGAAAGGGCCTGGGCTGCAGGGCAGTCACACTCATCACCTGGTGAGAGGGTAAACCCGCTGCCTGCGAGGAAACCCTGGGGACAGATCCATCATTGAAGATGGTGATGATGGTGGGGAGGGGAGGAAGGAGGTGGATAGGTAGAAACAGAGAGAAAGCACACACACACACACACACACACACACACACACACACACTCCATTTGGACACACAGACATGGGCTAGAGAGCCAGAGCCTCAAGGAAAACCTAAGCGGAGGCTGCCGGGGGGCAGGTAGATGGCAGAGCAAGGTGGGGGCAGATACTGGTCCCAGTGGGTTCTGTCCGCGGGTCCCAGCGAGGGCTCAAGGCCCCATCATGCCGCCCTGGCTGCAAGGTCCTAAGGGCACAGCTCGCTAAGCAGTCTCACACGAAATGAAGATCCAGATTAGCAAATAGCCTCTCTGTGGGTTAGCCACTGTCCTCTCCTGAGGGGGTACAAACTCCCCCAGACCTTCAAATCGTGCCATACTTGTGCTTTCGACCAAAGCCATGTTTTCTTGGGACGGTAAGGCTTGCTGCCATTCATCACTTTCCTTCCCCGGTGTGGACTCCAGACCAGCAGCCTCGGCCTCCCTTGGGAGCTTGTGAGAAATGCAAGTTCTCAGGCCCTCCCAGGCCCCCGAAGCGGAATCTGCATTTTAATTCCATCCCCGGGTCATTCGGGGGCAAGTTCAAGGGTGAGAAGCTCTGGCCTAACACACATCTGGGGACCCTTCCAGGAAGAGCAGCCTCTCTTTATGGCTTCCCTGCCCCCGTCAGCCCCACCCCCTGGCCTTTGCCTGTTTCCTGCTGGCTCAGAGTGGTTTATCTTCTGGCCAGCCTCTGGGGGCCCTGAGATAATGGCTTCGTATTGATGTCTCCCAAATGCGTCTTAGCAAAAACAGCTTAAAGATCTAAAAGCCTTTAACATCCCAGGGAATGCATTTCTAATGATATGATTTCAGGCCTTTGACAAAACCTTGACAAAAAATACACATATTTCTAGAAGGGAAAGGAGGCCTTCCTGACATTGCTTAAATTCTGTCATGTAACGTAACTGGTATTTGCATAACATTTTAATTTTACAATATGCATTTATTCCTTCTCTCCTTTATCGGTCCTCTCACCTGAGACAGACACAAGATGGATCTCAGGATCCCTATTTTATGATGAGGAAACCAGAGCTCAGAGAGGTTGAGACACTTGCCCAGGGTCACCCAGCTGCAGAGGAGCAGAGGCAGGCCTGGCCCCCTGCCCTAGGTCCTGTTCCCCCCTCATAACCCCGGGGCTCCTCCTGCACCAACTTACCCTGCCAGAGAGAGCGTGAGCACACTGAGGTTTGTTTATTTCCTTATTTTTTTCAATAATATCCCATCTTAAAAGCACAAGAGCCAAATGTCCGGTTCAGCACAAGAAATATTTCCCTTAGGCACGTAGCCCTAAACTAAAAGTGGGGAAAAGGGATGAATGAGATCTAGTCCTTCCTTTTGGGAGCTTGCATGTTGGGGTTTCCTTTTTTTTTTTTTTTTAAGTAGTTTTCACACCCAGTACGGAGCCCAGCACAGGGCTTGAACTCATGACCCTGAGATCAAGACCTGAGGTGAAATCAAACGTCAGATCCTTAATGGTCTGAGCCACCCAGGTGCCCCAGGGCTCCATTTTTTAAAACCCTTTGCTGGAATAGAAATGTGTCCTCACATCCCAGCACCACACACAAAAAAACAAAAACAAAAATCAAAAAACAAAAAACAAAGCAGAATAAAAAAAAAAAATGGATGTTTTTCCTGTAAGAAAGCAGAAATTTCTCTTGTCTTAAAAACGAAACAAAAAAACTCATCTGCCAGATGTCACCCCACACCCCAGCCAACAGGTGTTTCCCATAATGCACCCAGCCAACAGGTGTTTCCCATAATGCCTCTGATTGCCCGCTGCTCTAACCGGAAATGGGCTCCTTGAGCAATGGGTTAGCGCCTTTCATAAGTCAGCCTAAGTGTTCCTGGTGCAAAATCTCACTTCTACAAAACATGAAACCTCTTTTTTTTTTTTCAGCAACACATTTAAATAAGCTTTTCTCAAACTAAATTTAAGGTGGTTTCACTTCCCTCTGCTCTTCTATCACAACTTACTTTTCTGTGTCCCATTGCCTTAGAGCCCCTCAGGTGATTTAAAGCTAATCTGTTAAGCCACTTGGCATTTTCGAGGATTTAACCAATCTTAGTCTAATATTCTATTCCTCCTCCCACCCCAATATGCTTCTTTAAGCTCATCACTGCCCTAATCCAGCATTTCAGAAAATGTGTGTCTGCAGAGCCCTAGTGGGGGCTTGGTGAAAATATTTCCCGGGCCAAAGGGGTTGGGAAATCTTGGATGCTGCAAGCCCACCTTGGTCATTAACATATTAAAGACTCTGAGAAGTCCTGCAGGGTGGAAAACTACATTTCATCAGCATTTCTCAAACTTACTTGGGCACAGAGCCCTTTAAACTCCTTTCCATGTTCTAGCAAATCTAGAGCTCCACTCGATGCCCTGGGGGAATTTTGTCAAAACCCAACATTTGACACCCTCCACAGGGATTTTAAGTCTGCAAATGGGGGAAGTGGGACTGCCACCCTGCACCCACAGCATTCCCCTTGGCCTCTCCTCAGGGCTCCAAAGCTCATTTCTGCCTTTAACTGGCTGTGGGATGGTGATCCAGGCGCTCAGCCTCTCTGATACTCATCTGTGAAGTGGGAGGATGGGCCCTGCCTATTGTGTCTTGTGGAGGTGGGAGGATGCAGAAAAGAGCCGTATTTCTAGATCACCCCAAACCCAGGTTCCCAGAACCAGTGGTTTCTTGACCCCTGGACAGCGGAAGGTAAATCTACGCCAGCTCCCCAAGTTGGGCTGACGTTTGGTCCTACAGAGGCCGATGCTGGAGGCAGATGTTGGTGATGTAACATTGCCCGGAAGGTGACATTTAACCAGAGTGCCTCATCCTCTGCCTAGGAGGTTGGGGGACAGAACCGTGATGCGCCCCCTCTTTCTGGCAGCTTCCTCACAGTCACCCTGCCTGTCTTCTGCTCCGTCCTCCGCCTGAGCCACACCTGTCGGCAAGCTGCCCTGACATGTGTCCTCCCTGTGTGCACAGAAGCCTGGAGGCAGAAATCCCGGAGGATTTATTTTGTCACATACCTTGTGTGCAGACGGGGGTGGTGTTTATGTCTCAGTTCTCTGTTGAAAAAGGGAAAAAAATACAGAGGAGCTATAAATGTGTACATTTTGAACAGTTGCCTTCATGTACTGTGTATATAACTCAGCTGCAAGAAATTTAAACACAAACGGGTTTCTTCTGAGATTGGATGGAGGAAAGTCTGGCCATTGGCATCTCGATTATTTTTCTGCACCGAGTGCCAAAATCAGGCATTAAAATGCAACACCTCCACCCCCAGAAGAAAAAAAGAAAAAAAAAAACACCACATACACATACATACAGCCTAATTTTCTCTGGGGAAAAGGTTGCTGTTGTTGATATGACATGTTTTTGTAGCACAAATGTTGGCTCTTCAGCCTATTTTGCTCTTTTATATACACGCAGATGTAAAACATTTGAGGGAACACACACCGAAAGTTCAGAGCACTTTCCCCGGCCTGGCTGTGAGATCTCCCCGCGGGAAAATCCGCTCCAGACTCCAGGGCGGGCTCTCCAGGGGTCAGGACTGCACACTGGGGTTTTATTAGTTGGCACAAAAAGAGACGGGGCTTGTGTCCCCGTCAAGGTCAAGGTCTAAGAGTGGGCAACTGCGAATCATCGCACAAGATGTAGATGTGGTTGAGGTGGAGAGAGGACAGGTGAAAGGGGCAGTGGGGAGGGGCGTGCATCTGTAATGTGGCCACTGAAGAAATCAACAAAGTGAAGGCAAAGCCCATGGCGCTCAGGATCTATCTTGCATGAGCTGGAAAGGTTGAAGGAAACATGCAGGCTTTGCGTACAATTGGACTTGAGTTTGAATCCTGACCTAGGCAGAGTCTTCTCTCTACAGCGGCTTCCCATCCCCTAAGGGTGGCCCCCAGGGTTTGTTCTCTTGGTGCCCTGGGCTGCGTTTTAGATTCTCCTCTTCCCTCATAAGTGGCTCCCAGGCCGTGGTCCTCCTCGCCCACCCTCAGTCCCTCCATCCACACTTGGCCTTTGGAAGGGCTCTGTCTGCTTTCCCTGCTGCCTGGCTTCACCCTTCTTCCCCTGCTGCGGACGAGCCACGGTGGGGAGAGAGGACAGGGTCTGCCACATCGCCAGCCCCAGAGAGGTACTCCAGGAGAGGAGGCAGGTGTGCAGTGCAGGGGCCTGCGTGCTCTGTCGGGCCGCCGCTGTCCAGCCCCGGGGCCGAAGCCTGGGGACCTGAGAATGCCCAGACTTCTGTACGGTGGGCGGGAGCGGGTACTTTTTCTGTCTCGTCTGGTGGAGGAGCTCCTCACCTGGCTGCCTTGGGCCAGCATGTGACACAGCTTCGCAAAACGGCTTCAGCCTGCAGCCTCCGTTGGCTGGGGCTGGTGACCAGTCCTGGCACCAACCGCAGCCAGCAGATGGAGAGTTGTTCCACGGACAGGGGAGTCCTCCGGAAGGTCCCCAACAGCAGAGCCCGCCAGTCCCGAGGCTGGCCTGCTGTGCAGCCTTACTGAAAGCTCAGGGCTCGGCGGGATCTCGGGAACTGTGCCGTGCAATGGGTCCCAGAGCATCACTATCAGATCTTAAGAGGGAGGTTACACATGTCAACGATGGTGATTTTCTCAAAGTCTACTGACTTTTGTGATACACACTTTTTTTAAAAGTTTTGCAGGGAGCAGCAGAGTGAACACATTGAGCCCCACAAATGGGGGGAGGGAGATGAGGAGGAAAAGCCTGAATAGGAACCCAATGGGCTTTGGAATGGACAGAAAGAAAGGGCTGAGTCCAGGCTGTCCCCTCCAGTCCTGAAAGACAAATTAAGGCCAGTGGGGGAGCTTTCTGGAGGAAGGAAGGTCCAGAGTGGGAGATAGGACACTTCTCAGGATCAGATCAAGAGACTGGGATTCAGGTTGTGCAAGAGAAGGGTAGGGTGGGAGGGGTGGGGCATAGATGTGGGACAGGACCTGCTTGTGCCTGTCCTGTGTGAGCCGGGACAGGTGGCGGGGAGCGAGCACCAGAAGCCGCACAGTCTGGAACCTGATGGCAGACGTGCTGCTAAGTACCTGCTCGCCCCTGTTCCTTCTCATGCCCGCCCGCGGCCCCTTGCTCTGTCTCCAGCTCAGTCTCTGAGCACACTCAGTCCTTCCAACGGGCCTCCTGAGGTTTCCCATGTTCCCTCCGAATTGTCTGGAGTGATCTTCTCCCACTGGGGGATTGCCAGGCCAGCTCCCTGACCATTTGTGACCCGAAAGAAGACACTCACCAAAGCTGGCCCCATGGTCTTGTTTGAGGAATATCAAGGCTCCCCCCACCCCTGCCTGAGGGCTTCATGTCTTTAATGCCATCATCCCGGTGCTTTAAGAGCCAAGTGTTGGGGTGCCTGGGTGGCTCAGTCGATTAAGCCTCTGCCTTCGGCTCAGGTCATTTTCCCAGGGTCCTGGGATCGAGTGCGGCATTGGGTTCCCTGCTCAGCAGGAAGCCTGCTTCTCCCTCTCCCTCTGCCGCTCCCCCTGCTTGTGCTCCCTCTCCCTGTGTCTCTCTCTGTCAGAGAAATAAATAAATAAATAAATAAATAAATTAATTAATAATCAATCTTAAAAAGGAGCGTCATGGTCTGAGCAGTGGGAGAGGAGTCAGGACACCTGGGAATGGCCCAGGATCTGTCTGGACTTTCTGTGTTAGGACTTGGAGAAGTCATTTCACATTCTGACTTTCTATTTTTCATTTGGTTAGAAGAAGAAGAAAAGATTGGTATCAGGCAAAGCAGCAAAGCAGAATGAAAGATGTGGTCCATGACTCTGTAAGATGCCAGTGGGGCAAGGCCCCTTTGGGGTAAGCATTGATTCCCTGACTTCCTCTTTGGGTTTGTTGAGTCCCCGGGAGCAGCCACTTCTAGACCTGCCCATGGATGAGAGTATCAGGGCAGGCAGACCTGCCTCAGCCCAAGGAGCCTAGAGGAAGGAAGACGCCTGTTCAGAAGGAGGCTGACCTGAGGAATGGAAAAAGGAGCCATGGGGCACCTGGGTGGCTCATGACATAACCTCTTCGGCTCAGGTCATGATCCTGGAGACCGGGGATCGAGTCCCACATCGGGCTCCCTGCTCGGCGGGAAGCCTGCTTCTCCCTCTCTCACTCCCCCTGCTTATGTTCCCTCTCTGGCTGTGTTTCTCACTGTCAAATAAATAAAATCTTAAAAAAAAAAGGAAAGAAAGAAAGAAAAAGGAACCTTGGAAAGTGAGTGCGGTGGTATTTCAGCCCCAGGGGAGGAACTGACCCAGGCCCAGAGCTTTGCATCAAACAGACTACTTCAAAGTCTCGTTTGATCCTCAAAACAACCCTGCCAAGAATCACTATCACCATTTTACTCATGAAACCCTTCCAAAGGCTGAGAGAGGGGAAGCGACGTACCCAAGGTCACACAGCTGGGCGAGCCAAATCTTACCTTCAGTTTTACCTGTCTCCAAATTCCAGGTCCTTCTGGGTCTCTGCCCTGGGGGAGCCCTGGGTTAGGGCGCCTGGGCTCGTGCACCGCCCGCACTCTCTCCTGCCCGTGCACCGCCCGCACTCTCTCCTGCCCCCTTATGTCAGCTGCAATGGTGACCACATTGTCCCCACCAGGACCTAACATTGACCTGAAATTGCCATCGTGGAAAGGCGTGGAGGAAATCTCCGGAACGGGGAGAACTTTTCCCTTATGCAGGGGCAAAGGAAGGAGCTAGGGGCTGCCTTCCACGGGGCAAAAACCCAGACTGGTTGGTGACAGCTGCATACGGAGCCCTGGGGAATGGGACGGGTGGTCTGGACCACCTGGCTTAGGACTCCTTGCCCAGACCTGGT
The DNA here is from genome assembly GCA_004023965.1 of Spilogale gracilis. Lineage (NCBI taxonomy): Eukaryota > Metazoa > Chordata > Mammalia > Carnivora > Mephitidae > Spilogale > Spilogale gracilis. Next base: position 33,734 of record PITA01015342.1, read on the forward strand.
GCAGGGACTCTAGAGCCCGCCTCTTATCACCCAATCCTTCCCACGTCCTCCCGAGCCCCTGCAACACTCCTCAACACCCCCTTTAAAAATGTAGGGTGCGCTGGAGGTGGGGACGGCTCCTGAAACAGAGAAGAGGTAATTGCCTGCCTTTGACCCCTCTTGATGCGAAAATGGGATTGGAATGACTCACTCTGGTTGAAAGGTTAGTTGAAGGTTATTACAGAAAAATTGTTATTCATACATTTTTTCTGTGCTGCGGATAGCCTAAAAGATTAAATTCACAGAGTGCATAATGACCCATCAGGGCGGACAATGGTAGGGGCGTCCCCGGGGAGGGGAGATAAGGAACAGAGACTCCTCTGAATAATTCATGCTCCAGCAGACACGGCTCTAACAGATTACATGAGGGTTTTCATTAGAAAGGAGAGGACAGAAAGGCCTCTGAAAGCAGCCGGGCGTGTTTCTCAGCCGTGCGTGGGCTGTTTGCTGGGACTTCAATCAGCGCCCGTCCCCACACCTCGGCGGCCCCGAGAAGGGGGGCGCGTGGGGTGAGGAGCATCGCCCTACATCACCAGGCATGCGGGGGACAGATACCCCGCTCCTGAGTGGGTCTGGGCTCATCCTGGCCTCGTCCTGAGTCTTGAAGCTCCCAAGCGGCGAAGGCCAGGTTCATCTGTGGGGCTTGATCCAACGGACACATGGTTTCTGGAAGACAGCGGTTTCCCGAGAGCGCAGGGTGGATGTCTTCCTCCTGTGCCATCCCTACCTGTGTGCGTGACCTCACCGGCAGACAGAGCAGAAAGTAGAACCGGAGGCTGTTTGGGAGCGAGGGGCCGGGCCAGAACGCTGGCCCCAAATCCTGTCTGGGACCCTAACTGCAGGTGCGGCCAGCCCGGGCAGAAAATGAAGGGATTTGCCAGATGCGCAGAGAGTACCGCGCCCCGGTGAGCTGCCGGGCGCTGACAGCCCTGGGCCGGCTCCCTGCTCCGCCCGGCGCACAGCGGAGCCCTGTTCTGCCTCCCCCGGGAAGGCCGAAGTGCCGTGAACCCTGGGGCACCCCTCCACAGAAGGCTGGGTGCTCCCGGACATCCAGCGGCTCTCTCAGACTGTCCTGTGCTCCGACCTCAGGGGCCTGGGCACACTCTAGGCCGGCGTCCCCTCTGAGAAGGCCTCGGAGCGTGCCGGTCACCGAGGACTCCGGCCCACGGGTGTCTGTGGTCATGAGGCTCCAAGCACGAGGTAGACACACATAACTGACGAGCTCGGGCCTCTCCCTGCTCGACTCATAAATCCCAGAAGAGACACCAGAAAGGGGAGAGACCACCAAAGACCACATTGTGGATCTCATGTGGCTTCAAATAAAGGAATTCAGACAGCAATGACAGAGTTGATCATCAGTTGGCCCAGCTAGCCAGCTGGAAGGCATCTCGATCATCATTTCTTGGGTGAGGCTGTGGAGACCTATGGTCGGGGGGAACTTGCTCAAGGTCATGTGGTTATTCAATCACCCGGGCTCAACCCCTGCCAGCCTTGGGGAGTCTCTGTCCACCATCTTATAGCCAGCGCCAGCCTTGTCCACAGGTGCGAGACATTAGCAGCCTCTTCCTTAAGGGCTGTGCGGAATTTTCTCCTGCCGTTTAATATAGTTCATTGTTCGCCTTCGGTTTATGGAAGCCTATCTTAAGTGGGTAGAGTCTCAGGTAGCTAACTGTGGACCATGCGCTGTCACATACAGTTGGTACTCAAGATAAAACAGCTGTTGTTTTAAATCCTAATTAAATCCTAACTCAAGCAATTAATTTAGCCCCCTAATGCTCATGATTTGAGGTATACGAATTCAGACTACCTGTTTCCCCTCCTCCCTTCCCTTCCTTCCACCACTATGTAGAGAGCAGCTTCTGGACATCAGCTACTGAGCTACCCAGATCGTGGGAGAGACAAAACATTGAGAAAAATTCATAAAGGGGAAATGAAAACCTTGTCGTGTTGAATCCTCCCAGCCCACCCCTGCCTTCTGCTAAATTTCACTAAAGCCCAAAAGGACATGAACATCCATGCTTTTAGGAGACAATTGTACTCACACGTTCTGTTTCTCAAAATGAAGGAATCAAAAATAAAGCTCATCTCCATGCAATATGGGATCTTGGAGTGTGTCCTGGAGCAAAGAAAGGCCCTTAGTGGATACACACACACACACACACACACACACACACGACCAAGTGCAAAGGTCGGCCCACTCTCCAATTCTTTTGCACCCTCCCAGTGCGTCCCCTTTTCCTGACGTCCACAGCTTGGCCTCAGTCCTTTGCTATAGCTGATCTCAACTATCACTTTAGCTTTCTGAGTGTCTCCCTTCCTCCAGACTCCCTCCCTCCCAAGCCACCCTTATACCAGCTGGCCACAAAGTGTAAAGCTCTGGTCATGTATTTCCAGTGCCTTTTGGGTACATTCCAAGTTTTTCAGTTGGGAATCCAAAACTTTCTGTAATTTACAGGCATAAGCAGATTCTTTATACTCAGTCTTAGAGATTGTCTCCACTCTCCCTGCGAGGTCTGATCCTTTTGGGTCCAAGCATTACAGGAAGGTATCTGGATCAGAAACTTAGAAAAGTTTATGGCTCTCATAATGAGCACCAGTGTCCAGTCCAGCTTCAAGAAGTAACTTTTGGGGGACGCCTGAGTGGCTCAGTTGGTTAAGTGGCGGCCTTCGGCTCAGAGCATGATCCCGGGGTCATGGGATCAAGCCCTGCATCGGGATCCCTGCTCAGCAGGGAGTCTGCTTCTCTTTCTTTCTCTGCCTGCTTCTACCTGCTTGGGCTTTCTATCTCTCTGTCAAATAAATAAATAAATAAATAAATAAATAAATAAATAAATCTTTAAAGAAAAAAAAAGAAGCCGCGGGGGGGGGGGGGAAACTTTTGGGAAAGTTTTATACAGATTAAAACCCACTCTTCCAAGGAGTGCCTATAAAACTAGTGAAAACAGAATAAGACCCATGGGTTGTATCAGCGTCAATTTCCCTGTGGTGAAACTGTCATGCTATTGTCATGCCGGTTGTGACCTGTGGGGAAACAGGGTGAAGGGTATAAGGATCTCCCTATATTATTCCTTTTTCTCGAGTTTTTATTTAAATTCTAGTGAGTGAACACACAGTATACTATTAGTTTCAGTGTAAAATATAGCAATTCAGACGTCCATACAATACCCAGGGCTCATCACAGGTGCCTTCCTTAATCCCCATTACCTCTTCCACCATCCCCCCACGCACTCCGTATTATTTATTACAACGACATGTGAATCTACAAGTATCTTAAAAGGAAAAGTTAAGGAAAAAACAAAAAACAAGCAAAGGAAAAGTCTTCCCCACTGAAACATCCTTTCCACTTTTCTTTTATCATCATAACAAACCAGACGACACCACAAAAGGTGAGATTATTTCCAGGAGAGATCAAGGGAAAGAGCTTATAAAGGCAGCATGAACCGTAAGGTTGGAGGTTTACCATCAGAAGATCCCTTTCCTAATCCCGCATGCTTCGGAGCTCTTAGCATCCTGAGTCATGTGCACTGGAAGCCTGGCCAGATGGATGCTTGGAGTCCCAACCTCTTGGCGCCAAAGCTATTTCTCCGCCTGCATGTGTCTCTTTAGAGCCCCACATAATACCCAGGATGAATACTCCTGGTGGCTGGATATTGTTTTGTGCACACAGCCCATCCTTTGGTCCACCAACACTTTGACGAACCCGCCGTCCAACAGGTGCCACAATCTGGTGCCTGGATCCTCCCACGCCATTCGGGTACACCCTGACCAGGGCCAAGCCCCAATTATCCTGATTGGGTCAGAGATGTGCATGTGACCCAAGCTAAGCCAATCAGAATCTTGCAAGAACTTGCCTGTGAGAACCGCTTTTTGTCTGGAGCCTTTTGGGGCCAGGGAGAAGTCAACTCAGAGCTGCCGGCAGTCATCTTTCCTGACCACACAGAAAAAGATCTCAGGATGAGTGAATGGAGCCAACACATGGAGGGAATGGGCTGAGGGAGGAAGGAAGGTCAAAAAAGAGCCCTTATTAAAACTCCTGATTTCTTCTGGCTGCTGCCATGACCCTCCAAAGTCTTCCCTTTTACAATGGGCAATGACAAGCCCCCTTTTATTTTCAAAAGCCAATGTGAGTTGGTTTCCATCACATGGAACTCAGAGAATTACGACTTCTACAATACCCTAATTAAATAATTCCTTCAGAGCCAGCAAAGGAAAGGCCAAAGAGTCCAGATCTCCTAAACCCTTTATGCCAAGAGTTATGTGGATGTCCAGAAAAGGACATGGATGATGCTAGAAGATCATAATGGCCTCTCCTGGAGAATGGGGAAGAAGGTGAAACTTTCTAGGGCAGGTTACAGCAGCCACTACTTCCTGACTTCTGCTCCTTATGCTTTTTCTAAATAATTCAGCACAAATGGGACTAAACCTTCCCCCAGTATTGACTTTAGTTCAAAAATAACTTGCTCATTTTGTAGTATGACTTTTTGGATAGTTTTTCAACTCACATTGAACCTCCCACCACTCCCAACATCTATACAGCTGTCTGACTCAAAGTGACTTACCCTCTAGAGTAAGACACGACCTTCTACTATATTATTTCATTCCTATTTTTGCAGTTCCAATAACTTTTCTGAAGCAAGTTACAGAGCACCGTATCATCTCACTCATGAATTTCTAGACCCTCCATCTTCTGGATGGATTTTTGGAGAAGCAGTTGCTTAGACAAGGGGCTGGCACCTATCCTCAGCTAGACCGATCAAAACCATTGTCCAGGGCTTGGGGGTCTTATCCAGTGAGACACTCTTCATGTGGTCATACCTTTACCATGTGGCCCAGTGTCTGGGACTTGGGGTCGTCCATCACCATGTGGACCAGAACGGACGAGTGTGCCATTAACAGCAAGAGGAAGCTGAAGGCAAGGGATGGAGAACGAGCACATGGCTTCTTGTTCTGATCTATTTCTGAGATGGAGAAGCCTGCTTTCCTTCGGATTCTGTTAGACATCATGTGTCCCACAGACAAATCTCCCGTTCCCCCTTTTAAATCAAATCCAGATGGTTGCTATCTCTTGCAATGGAAGAGTCCTCTCTAACACGTCCAGGTTCTTACCCAACTGTAAAATGCTTTCTCCACCCTTCCCTTCCTTGTCCCACTTTCCCCCTTCTCAATCAAATGTGTGATCACTGATACACATATATTATGCGGAATATCAAATATAGGTCAATGGATGTCACCGTGGTAAAACAAGCAAAAGAAAAGCTCACACTTCTCAATGCATGTTAGGAAAAGGATACGACAATGCGTGAGTCCCCCCCGCTGGTGGGGGGCGGGGTTCGGGAGGGTCAGCCCGGGCTTTGGCATGTGGACTCCTTGTTCCCACCAGATCGGTCAGCTGAAGTGAGAATGTTTTATTTAAGTAGACGTGTGTCAGCCTGAGTCTGAAACAAAGACACTCTGCCCGCGTGTACCATCACAGAAGCAGGGCTATGTGAGTCATCTTTGCTAAGGCAGGGAGTTTTCTCGATTGCCAGGCACCATTTTGGAAAGTTGCTATGGGAGGTTAGTCTACACTTGAAAGACGTCTGAGACGCATTCAAGGCTAATGGTTTTGAGAAACTGGAGAGCCTGAAAGGTTTCAGGATGGGGGGCTGGTGAAATCGAATGACCCACTGGGGCTAAATCACCAGCCTCATAGAGCATTTTTTAGAAATACCATTCTGCCTCGGCCTGGGGCCACCACTCATCCGCTCGCTCTTCCAATTAATTATTGTGTTTTAACACTATCTCCAAAGATAATTCCCTGTCAGCATATCAGTATGTAACACGTCTGGGTGAACAGTGCTCTCGAACTCCATCTGGCAGCGCTAATAAACACAGGGCGGCGGGGGAGCCCACCTGCCTTCCTGAGATCAGCCAGGATCTGGAGCATCCCGTCCTTCTTCCGAGCAAAGCTGCCACCTTCCTGAATTTAATTCCGAGGACTACAGAAGAGATTTCAAAGAAGGGAGGTGGGTTTCTTCTTCTTTTTTTTTTAAACCACCTATCCCATCACCTGCCAAAGGAAAAGGTATAGATCAGTAGGCTTTGTAATTGCAGAGCTGGTTAGAAAAAAAAAAAAAACAACAACTTTCAAAATAAATCCTGGTTGGAGGGGTCTTTTGTAGTCTTTAAAGCAAGGCAGAAGAGTGATGGGATGTGAGCACCGAGGCTACCGTCCGCTGCATTAAATATTTCAATAGGGGAAAGACAAAATCCCCCATTTCAAATTAAATTGAACCCACTTGGTGAATGTATAAGCATCATATGGAGTAAGTGTCAATTAAAGTGATAAGTAGCGGGTCTGGCACCGAGTTCTGGACTGTTCTGAGGGCTGCTTCCCCGGCGTGGCCGTTCAGTGCTTTTGGGTAAATTGAAACTGATCTACCAAGTGTGACCCGCGATTCTTCTGAGAAACGAATTCTCCTCCAATACCTCTGAGTTAATTGGCATTTTATTCTCATTTAAATCTCTGTCACAACCTTTTATCTTGTTTTATTTTTGTATTTCAGAGGAGACTACGATTCCGATGTCTTCCCCGCAGCTTTCAGGAAGCTCAGAACAAATTAGCTGGTGTCATACAGTCTCACCCACGGATCACAGACCCTCCAGCTTCTGTCAGGTTTTGGGGGGGATGAGGTTGCCTGCCAGTGGTGCTCTCGGTCACAGAATGGAAAGGAAATGGAATCATTCGTGGTATTGGGATTTTCCTCTGAAGCCCATTTGCTTCCTATCTCCTGGGTGAACAGCCATCCTGGTCCACGTGACGTTCCTACCAGTTCCGGTGGAATCCCTGAGCTAGGAGAGGGAGAGTCTGGAATAAACAGTAAGAGCACGGCTGCCTGGGGGGTGTCCTGGGATGCCCAGCAGGAGTCCCCTGTTGTTGGCAAAGGAAAGTAAGAAGGCTGTGAGTCCCATCTTCTTAGGAAGCCCTCCTCGGGGAAGTGCCTGGCTTCCTGGTTCTCATTTCCCTGGCTCCAGCTCTGGATGGCACCAGTCTGCGGTTGGCTTCCCAGGAGGGTCCAGCCTCTTGCAGAGTCTTGGATAAGCAGTATGATTAGGACCAGTGGTTTCTGCATGCACCCCACCCACTCTGGTCTTCACTGAGTACCTCTTACTTCATATGGACTTTCAGACCCTCCAATAACCCACAAAGAATGTTTCTTTCTAGAACCCATTGGGTTAAGGTTGCTGCTTCCACCATCCTCGGCAAACCCCCTTCTCACAAACACAAGCCCACACAGGCATCTTCACTCACTCTTAACCCCATATCTCGTCCCCCAGAATGTTCTGGTCCCTTCGTGGCACACGATTCTCCCAGCTTCATCAGTTTCCTGGCACACAAAAGACCTCGGTACCCAATGGTGTTAACTCAGACTGTTCTAGTTTATCACGCCGATGCAAGGAGCCCACCCCCACTCCCTGTGAGGCCACGAGGAAGGTCTCATGAAGATTCTGCAGAAGTCCATCCTGATGCCCCTGTACAGATCAGCCATGAGCACCGGGCGTCGGCTCCCTCCCACTGTTTCCAGTGGGAATGACACCCACAGCCTGCCCTCCCAGCTTCCCTGGCCTGTGCCCACTGCTCAAGGACAACCACAACGAAGGGACCCAGGCAGGGGAGAAATGCATGTTGCCTCCACTCTACAAGCAACTCTGTCACTTGGGCTCTTAAACAGCACAGATTGAACCCCTGTGAAGACAGCTGCACCAGGCCCTCAGGCCCCCTGCACTTCAGGACACAGGCCAGGGGCTGGACCAGGGCCCAAGGTCATGCTGTCTTCCTCCATTGCCGCTCACATCTGCTCCCGGCATCTCTGCACAGACCTCATCCCAGTGCCTTCTCCCCCCGGCAACGCTCTCTCCCTGGGGGTGTTGCCAGCCCCCCAAATCAGCAGATGCAGAGAGACACCGACACCCCTAGACCCAGAGTCCTTGCTTGGAGTCCGTGCCACATTTTGCAGATGTCTCGGCCTGTGGGTGACGGAAACTGGCACAGCCCTCCTATGATCTCATAGCCCCTCCAGGGTGCAGCATTCGTGGGTTCTCAGCTGCATCCCTAGCGAAAGCCATCACTTCATTGCTTTGCATTCACTCATGAAGTTTTCATTTGTCTTTTTCTTTCTGTGTGTTTGAGCCATTTCAGGGCAGAGCCCATAACATCAATAGTTCCCCAGCACAGAGGAGAACCTCAGTGGCCGTCAGGGACTGAACCAGGGGCCAACACGGGATGCTTGGGGTGAGATGGAACTTAATCTGGAGGCCCGCCGAGGCCCTCACCAAACCTTATTTTCCTGGATTCCCATTCCAGAGGCCCGGAAGAGATTCCTGGAAAAGAATATATTTAGTACATGTCAGCATTCTAATAAATACTGTCCTTTGGAACACCTGGCCTGGAATTCAGCTACTGCTTCTGGTTCACTATATGCGGGGTGTGTAAGCTGCTTGGTCTGAGTGGGGCAGGCGTGGACCCTCTTTCCAATTGTGTACCCCAAGAAGTCCCTGACACCTGTCTCTCCACGTTTCCTGCCTCAGCTTTCCAAATAGACTTCACGTTGTGTACCACACCTGATGGAGAGTTTTCTAGCTCCGCCAAATTCTGATGTAAGGCCTCCTGGGTTAGCTCAGTACGTCCCTGACCTTCCTGACCTTGTGAGATGCCAACTTGCCTTATGGGACACTTTCTCCCCTTATGGGAGAAAGCAGGGGTTATCTGGCCAAGCCAGAAGCCCTTGAACACGGCAATGGAGCAAGCAATGGGATGGGGACGGGGGTGGACTTATCTGTGAACTTCACAGGGGAGTAGGACATCATCGGAAGCCAAAGGTCCTACATCAGCAGAGGGAGCAATAACCCAGGGGAATCCGAGGCATTGCTGTCAGTGTGAGCTTGTGTGTCCTCTAGAAGGGTTTGGTTTATGGACTTAGCAGAGCACTGTGGGAAGAAAGGCTCATGGCAATCTAGTCTCATGGTTTTAAATACCAACTATATACTGATGACTCCTACATTTATATTTGCAGCTCAGACCTCTTTTCTGGACTTCAGTCTTATATATCCAAACACCCACTCAACATCTTGATTTAGACGTTGAACAGGCATCTGAAACTCAACATACCCCAAATTCCTAATCTCCCCCTACCCAAACCGGTCTCCGCCCACAGCTTTCCCCAGCTGATTTCACGGTCCCTCCCCCCTCCACTTGTTCAGCCAAAACCCCTGGGGACATCTTCAGCTTCTGCCTTTCTCTCACGCCCTCTATCCAGCGGTTCAGCAAACCTGGAGAAAGGTCCAGATTCCTAGCACTCCTCCCGCTGCCCCCAGGACCACGGGGCTCTAAGCCACCATCATGACGCCTCTCTACAATATCACAAAGGTTTCCGAGAGGGTCTTCCTACTCCCACCCTGCTTCCCTACCGTCTCTTCTTAACATAGAACCAGAAGACAAAGTGAGTCAAATCATGTCTCTCCTACGCTCAAAACCCTACAGTGCGCCCCACCCCGACTCCATGCAGAGACAACCCCCAAATCCTTACGACGGCCACCACAGCCCGAGTGATCTGCTCTTTCTTTGCTCCAACCCGACGCCAGCCACCCCGGGCCCCTTCTGGTCCTTGAACCCTCCAGCCTGACTTTGGAGCTCCGTTCAGCTGTCCCCTCTGCTGAGAAAGCTCCGTTCCCATATACGCGCTGGTCCCCCTCCCTCGTCTGCATCATGTCTGTGCTCAAATGTCACCCGTCCACGAGGCCACCCTCTGTAGCCCCACCTCCCACACACTCTTAGTCCCCTCTCTCGGCTCTATTTTTCATTTCCCTTTAGCACCTACTGCATTTTAACAAATTGTATAATTGACTTACACATTATAGTCATCATCTTTCTCCTTCTGTCAGAATGTAAGTTCCACTAGAGCATAAATCTTTGTTTTGTTCACGGGTGGGCCTGGCATACAGATAAGATAGGAGTAGGCGCTCAGTAAACGTTGAATGTCACACGTCGAAGGGAGAGTTCAGGAGCACGTGTCAGATGGCAAAGGAAGGTGAAGTGCCAACGATGATGGAAACCAGCAGTTCTTGGAGGAAAATGCACCAGATGTCCAAAGGTCCACTATGAAGGTAAAAAGAAGGTCCTTCGAGAAAATCAAGGTAGGTAAAGTCTATTGGAGACTTCAATGTCTTGATGTTGAATAAAGACTTTAAATAATAATGGTGAAAATTCCACTCTTTTTTTTTTAAGATTTATTTGTTTGGTGCAGGGAAGAAGGAGAGGGAGAGAGAGAATCCTAAGCAGACTCCCAGCTGAGTGCAGAGCCCAATGAGGAGCTCCATCCCATGACCTCGATCATGACCTGAGCCAAGATCAAGAGTCAGACACCCAACCAATTGTGCTACCATGGCTCCCCAGAAAACTCAACTCTTCTTAATATGATCTCTTTCATATACCCCATTTCATCCTCCAGTGACTTTACAAGATAGAATTAGTAACCCCATATTATAGTTAAGGAAACTGAGGCTCCGGAAGATGAACACACTCACCTAACTCTATATAATGGAGAAGGGATGAGCCAGTGAGGCCTGGCCAATCCCAGTGCTGAGCTCCCTCCTCCCAAGTCATTGCGATGCCGGCCAGAGGAGAAAAGAGAATAATACTTCACCACTGGTTGAGCAGCCCAGTCTGGGGTTATCACTCTTCAGAAATGTCCGGCTTGGAAGAGTTCCTTCAGACACTGAGGTCATTCCAAGAGATGCCAGCATACATTCCTCTTTGTGGCCTGGCTCCCCACTCAAGTGTGAAGCCCTCATTCCCTGGATTCATGCAGGAGAGAATTTTCTAGCAAGGCCGCTCATTTCTGTCCTCCTCCATGACCTCCCCACCCTGAAATGTTGTTCGTTCTCACATCTGAGTTAGCTGATTTGCTCAAATTCCATTTTTTCCTCTTCTTCTAAAAGGATATAAATCCAGACCTAGCTGGCTCACCCAACTTCCATTTTTCCCTTCTCTTCTAAGAGGATATAAAATCAATAGCGATCTGGAGACCAATTCTGGCCTTTTAATCGAAACAACAGAACTGGAGGCCAAAGGGCTCTGTGTTGACAAGACAAAGACCACATTGAGGGTTACAGGCAGCCCGCAGAAAGGAGTTAGGACCGTGTCCAGCTTCATGGCAGCCGGACACAAAAGAGGTTATTCACCCGAACTAAGATTTAAAAATCCTATAGTGTGCAATTTGGACCTTGTTGGAGATGTTTTGTCTATTTCTGTGGATGCTGGCCTACCCCTTCCTTGGCAGAGCCACAAGTGCCTCCATAACTCACTTGCAGATGTCCTCTAGTTGCTGCTCTACTTCTGGACTTTATGCTCATTAGCAGACACAACTGGAAATTCTTGAGCTCTTGCAAAATGGGTCATTTGGAACGAAATTCCAGTCTCTGAGTAGGTTCATATGCTGGACTGTTGGAGCTCCCTTGGCTGAAGGATGTGGATGCTGTCATTATGCCGCCAGCATGGAAAAGGCTCAGCTAGAGACAGGTGGTGAGTCCTTAGGGTCGCCGCGGCTGCAGTAGGTCTCAGGCAGTGTCTAGCTCATTCCCACATGGAAAACCTTGGCCCCAAGATGGCGTCCACAAAGCCATGCTGTCAGCCCTCACAAGCATATTCACAAAGCCCGTCACAGAGGCCTTCTTTTGCTGTCCCTGCAAAGACTGTGATTGCATCGGCCGTGACACTGACATTGGCTCTACTAGGCGCTTTCTCATTTTGTGGTCTCAGACACCCCAGTCTTCATTCAACAAACGTGCAGTGAGCGCCCACCGCTCTTCTGTCCACGGGGCGCTCTCTCAACAGCAGTAATGACTGACCCTTGAAGAGGGCCCTCAGTGCAGTAGGCACTGCTCTCTTCACTTTCCCCACAAAAGCTAATTAATCTCCACCACAACCCCGGGAGTAGATGAGCTAGTGATAACATGCAAGAAAAGTAGCCTGAAATCAGTGAAAGCCAGATGTTAAGTTTCTTGGTTTCCCAAGGGTTGCTTCACCAACATCCATAAAAAGTTAACTGTGAAGTCTCCATTTATAAACTCAACCTGATCATCCCAGCAACACCCCCCAGGCGCTTCCCCTTTGCGAGCCTCCCTTCCTCACTCCCTCTTCGCCCTCTGGGACCAAACCACCTTCCAAGGGGAAGAAACATTCTCTTGTTTACTAGATGGCCCCAGGTCATGAGGACGGAACTGCTGAAGAGTGTGGTACTGCTCTTCTAAATAGAGAGCCACACCCAAAGAGACCTGCGCGCACATCCTGGACAGACCCTCTACTCTGCCAGACCTGGAAGCACTTTCTGAGCCGCCACTTGTTATCTCTCAGTGCTGTGTGCACGGTGGCTGCTCAGCAGGTACCCCTGCTGTTCATGTGTGCATGCATGAATGAGTGGACAGGTGATGGTTGGATGACTAGATGGATGGATGGGTGATGGATGGATGGATGCTTGGGTGGATAATTTTTTAATTTCAGGGACCTTGAGAAATTCCTGTCCATAAGAATCCCCTTGTCTGTTCTAAAATGCCATGTCTTCAATATGTCTAAAACTGTAATGTTGAATTTTTATGACCTTAGGCTACACAGTCCAGAATGGTAAAGCCACCAGCTATGCATGGCTACTGAAATTTAAATCTAAGTTAACTATGAATATAATTAATAAATCAGTCCCTTGACTGCATAATCTGCATCCCAAGTGCTGAACAGCCACAAGGGGCTAGTGCTGGCCATACTGGACAGAGATCCTACAACACGGAAAGTCGTCCTGGACGGTACCGCTCGGGGGAACCATTTCTTAAATCTTTTTTGATTCGCAGACCAATGACAAATCCGATAAAAGAGATGGATTTTCCTCCCCAGGAACAAAAGTGTGACTGCATCAACCTGACTCCAACTCAGACTTTCCAGGAACCCAGGTGAAGAACACTTGCTTTAAGCTTAAATCTTTCTGAGAATGGAAATAATCCCTTGGGGAAGCAACATAACCAGTGGTTATGAGCTGGCTCTACCTGAGTGTGTGTGAATGTATCAGTCGCTCTCTGGAGCTCTGTCCGTCAGAGCAAGAGGAGGAGGCGGTAGCCGGGGAGGCAGGGAGAGAGATCCGGGGAGGGAGAGAGGGCACGCTGGCCCTGGTGACACTTGTGTACCATGTCATGATTCGGGAGACACTTTTCACAAGCAAGATCCCGAGGGCGGTCCCCGGTAACTTAAGCGTATGGTATGTGCTTAATGTACAAAGTGTAGAATCTCTCTAACAAGTACTGTGTCGAACATGCTGAGGAATACAATCATGAACTAAATGCGGCTCTTATGCTCTGAGAACTTAGTCTCCTCTGAGAAAGGTGAAGATCCAAGCGGCAATCACAGTAAGAAGTACTCCCCAACATTTACCTAGCCAAGCACCTTGTTCTGTGTTACATGTAGGTTACATACTTTCTTCACATTTCATTATCCCATCAACACTAGGGGGGAGGCACTATTATTATTCCCATTTTCTGGATGACAAAACTGAGGCTCTGGGAGGAAAAGTAGCTTGCCCGGCCACGGAGCCAAAGTCAGATCAGGTCCTCCTGATGCCGAGGCCAGTGTTTGCTTCCTGGAGGGGGTTTCTGCAGGTCTGTGCGAAATCTGGGCGAACACAGGCCCAGGTCAAGGAGCCCACATCTGGGTAGCTCTAGGGGGGGATGTTTTTAAAGGGGTCCCAGCATGGGCTGGCCAGTGGGCTCGGCTGGGCATTAGGAACCTGTCCAGTGTGGCCTTCCCAGACATGTCTGCCCGTGCCCTCCTGGGGAGGGAGGCCTCTTGCAGTCGACCGCACACTGCCAGGGACCGTTAGGTGCTCCGAGGGCGAGGACGGGCCAGCCTTCCCCAGACAGCCAGACAGCCACCGACAGGCCTCCGGACACACTGTAGTCAAAATGGAAAAACTGATCCATCGGAGAGCACAGGCTTCTGCTTCCCATTATTCTCCAAGCCCAGAATTTTGCTGGCAGGGCCCTACCCCTCCCATTAGTGCAGTAGTGTGGATAGTTTTGTCTCACACACCGTCTCTTTGAAGCCCGCTTGTCCCCGCGTGGGACGACCAGGCCGGGAGGCTTCATTCACCTGCTGTGGGGTGGGGCTTTCTCTGGGAATGCCCACGTTCTGCCCCGGGGGAGACCCTGGCACCCCATGGCTAGGTCTGTTCTGTTTTGAGGATAGGGTGGTGAGAAGGAGCTGGTCAGAGTCCTGGCAAGTTGCTTAACCTCTCTGAGCCGGTTTGTCACCTGCGGGATGAGGACAACAATGCCAGCTCTTGCCCACCTGGGAGTGAGGCATGAGGTTCACAGGAAGCACCTGTTAGAAAGTCCTTTGGACGCAGGTCGTTCTAATGAGAAAACTTGCTCTTTCTCAGAGAAGAGTATGGAAATATGGAAATGCACCCACACTTTGCTATACACACGCGATCTCACTTTAAGATGCAGTAGGGATTTTTTAAGCACTCAGTTGCGTTCCCAGGATAGCACCGGGGACACAGAGAAATCCAAGCACGGCTTCTCCTCCACAGAAGAATCTGGGCTTGCTAGAACAGCACAAAGGCCTTCTCGTGGGGTGTGAGCACAGTTCCAGGCCCCGCTGTTGGCCAGGCTGGAAGAAACAGTCTCATGGCCTCAGAGTGGCTGCCTGAGAGCTGGGAGCCGCTCTCCTGTCCATTCCAAAGGCAGGACAAAGGAAGACCTTGAGGGACTCAGTGATCTGCCTAAGGACAGACAACACAAAGTCAGTGGCAAGACCTGGCGGGGCACCGCGTGTGCGTGCGGCACGTCTGGGCAGCACCTCATCCCTCACTCCTGACCTAGAAGACACACACGCACACTCGCACGCGTGCACATGCACACACAGATACACACGCGCGCACGTGCACACACCCCTTTGGGTCCGTACACAGTGGGATCTAGAGAGACGACGCAAACCTTGTTTAACACGGGCCGCGCTCAGCGACATCTCTTGGAATATGAACCCTTCTAATTACGCGAATGCTGCTGCTCCGGGGTCAGACACGCCTCGTTGGAATCCCTGCCATCAGGCTCTGGTGGTGTGGCCTTGACCCAGCGACAATCTAAGCTCCTTTGCTTTCACCCTGGCAAGGGTGTAGGTCAGGGGATAGTTAACTGCTCTTGAAAGAAGAAAACAGAAGACTATACCCACGGCTATACCCAAGACTATACCCAAGACTATACCCTCCGGGGCAGGGCTGGGCTAAGTGCTTTCGGCACCTGTCTCATTTCATTTAACAATAATCCCATGAGGTTGTTATAGTTGTGCTCAGGATACGGGGAAACGGAGGCCCAGAGAGGTTGAGTAACTTGCCCGCTGGTCACACAGCCAGAAAGGGGCAACAGATACTTGCACCTAAGTCTGTCTGTCTATAGAGCACAGAGACCTCCTTCTGCATCTCCAAGAAGTTTCAACCTGTCTTCTGGCTGTGAGATGGCTCTTGGAACAAGCACCCGGATCATAGATAGTCCCAGACTATGCTGATCCAACTGCTCACAGGGCTGGAGTCGGGGGTCTGTCAACACGCTGCAATTATTTCCTAAGGCCTGCCTAGACTAAGGCTTCCTCTTAATTCAGAAAAACAGGTTTGGGGAATGGGGAGAGGGGCATAGTTCCATTGCCTACATTCCTGCGGCCAGAGACACATCTTTCCAGCAGGGCTGACAGGTGTAGGGAGGGAGCAAGGATTCTGGCATCGGACAGACCGGGGCTTGACTCGTGGCCTTACCATCTGCAGCTGAGTGACCTGGGCGAGCAGGTGGGCCTCTGGTCTTCCATCTTACCACCTGCAAAATGGGGGTGATGGGACCTGCCCGGCAGGGTCAGAGGTAAGGAGACTGCATGGGAAGGTGCCCAGGACACACAGTAGGCGCTCGAAAACTGTGGGTCCCTGCCCTCCTTCTTGCAGAGATGAGGACAGCCAGCCCTGGTAGCCAGCCTTTCCTCAGGATGGATGGATGGAGGATGCAGAGGCGGCCCCATCTTCATGGCTCCCTCCCTAGCCCTCGCCTTGCCCCTCTGCTGTGAAATGAGCCCCACCGCCCCTTCACCCCAACCCGCAAGAACCATTCCTTGGAGATTCAGAACTGAGGAATGTTTGTGTCATCTCAGCCAATGATCTAAGCCTCAATATATTTTCCCCTCCTTTTTTATTTTTTTCCTGACTTTAATTTCATTTAGCCTAGCTTCCATACTAAAAATACCAGCCCTTGAGATAAAAGCATGTGCATTATGGTTTTGCCTCATTCACCCTTCCACAATACGCTGAGTGCTTGAATAATGGAAAGGGAAACACCCCGATGCTTGGCGTGATGCTCCGAACCTCCCCAAGCGGGAGGTTTCTCTGTCTGCAGCGGGAAAGGGTCTTTGTGCAGAAATTGATCATTTTCTCCCCGAGTCATTGTGCTGGAATTAGGAAAGGGCTGCAAGAAGGCTTGGGTCAGCTCCTTTTCCTTCTCTGGATATAAGGAAACTTTACTCCTGATGAAATCTTGCCGTGGTCCCATAAATCATGACCCCCTGATATACTTGCTGCATCTGTAGCAGGAAGAACCAACATTCTCAGA